>SJYO01048061.1:12008811-12116382 GCA_006410555.1 Capra ibex | reverse complement strand
CTGAAAACCTGAGTCTCCCTCTCCCTCTCCCACCCTACTAAACCATCTTACCCTTAAGATTGTACATATGACAGTACATTCTTAACTTAGCGGTCAGGTACAGACTGCATCCCACGTCGAACGAACCCCGACCACGTACCCCTACTGGGTCTCTCTACAACACCCCTCCCTCCACCCTCCCCCCAAGTACAAACCCTTGCGTACATTCTTAATTTCTAAAATTTTAAATTTTTTATTTTTTTTTACCAGATCATCTTCAGATTCCGTCAAGTTACCGAAACTTTTTGAAAAACTGTCAAAGAATGTTTTGATTTTCATGTAGATAGGATACTGGGGTTTTAAAGTTGGACAAAATAAAGAGGGTTCTTTTTACCTTTGCATACGTGTATGTGTACGAAAATTATTGAAATATGTATTATACGTTCTTGACCTTTGTTAAGATACAGCTGTCTTTTTGTTAGTATGTCACAATATGATGAGTCGGTATTCTTTCTTATACACTGATCTTTTTCAGTCAAAAGTAAGGTTAAGGTTTCTTTCCGTTTCTTTCTGTTACGGTTTCTCACAAGTTTGATGGCGTGTTAAGGTGAGTATAGTGTACGATCGTTTCATTAAGAGGTTCGATCCGAAGTTATCATACACTTGTGTCTTGAAGGTCTACAAGTTCGACCTAAATCTTTTCCGTCTCGTTAGTCTTTAGTTTAACGGTTGTAGGGAACCTAGTATCTTTTCCGTTCTCTTAAGGTCTTTTTGTAGATGAAAACGAAGTAACTGATATGGTTTCCGAAATTGACACACCTAGTGTTGTTTGACACCTTTTAATAAGTTCTCTACCCTTATGGTCTGGTGGGATGGACGGAGAACTCTTTAGACATACGTCCAGTTCTACATTGTCAATCTTGGCCTGTTACTTTGTTACCTGAACAAAGTTTGACCCTTTCTTCATACAGTTTCGACATATAACAGTGGGACGAATAAATTGAAGATACGTCTCATGTAGTACGTTTTCCAGCCCGACCTACTTCGTGTTTGATCTTAGTTCTATAGGCCTTCTTTATAGTTATTGGAGTCTGTACGTCTACTTAGTGGGAATACCGTCTTTCACTTCTCCTTGATTTCTCGGAGAACTGCTTTCACTTTCCCCTCTCACTTTTTCGACCGAATTTTGAGTTGTAAGTTTTTTGTTGTTTTTAGGTACGTATTTTTATCCACTTGATTTATGAGAATTTTTTCTTTTTTTCGATGGTCTGACCTCAAAAAATTTTAGGTTCTATTTACGACGAATTTTATGTGTAATTGTTTTGTGTATTTTTCTGTTTCTAACTTTCGTTTTCGTACTTTCTGTAAAATACGTTTATAGTTAAACTTCTTTCGATCGTACACTTTTAATTTTAGTTTCATTTTAAATTCCTTTTTTGGGACGATCTGTATCTTTCACTATTAGGGAGTACAAGGAGGTGTTTCTTTTATTTTGTTGAGATTTAAACATACGTAGATTATTATATATAGGTATTTTATAAATGACATTTTTAACGGTCTCATATTTCTCTTCATCTTTCCAGTAACACTCTTTAAAATTTGTGGATGGAGTCATTACCTTTCTCTTTAGTCTGTTTTTTTTAGTAATTTCAAGATTTTCTAAACTTGTTAATAAGACTAGGAGAAGTGGTCTAACTGAATTATATATTGTTTTGTGGTTCTTGTCTACTTACATGTAAGACAAAGTTTATTCGTAACTCATCAAAAGTTTTGACAGATATACGTAAAGATCTTTCGTTCGACGTTGTTTAAAGTTTCCTTGAATTAGTCTCATAGAAGAGGTGATATTCTTTTTGGTCTTTAGTGATTACCAGTTTAGTGACATTTAGATGGAATACAAACTTTAAATTCATTAAACCTTTCCTTCCTTTCTTCCTCCTCTTTCTTTCTTTCCTCTCTTCCTTCCTTCTTCCTTCTTTAACCTTAAGAATGTAGGATTACTCTTCTCAGGTTTAACCATAATAGTGAAAACTCTTGCGTCGTCATTGTTCATTTCCCGAAGGGTCCACCACGATCATCATTTCTTGGACTGACGGTTACGTCCAATCTACTTTCTCTACGTCCAAACTAGGAACCCAGTCCTTCTAGGGGACCTCCTCCCGTACTGTTGGGTGAGGTCATAAGAACGGACCTCTTAGGGTACCTGTCTCCTCGGACCGTCCGACGTCAGGTATTCGCAGCGTCTCTCAACCTGTGTTGACTTCACTAAATCGTGTGTGTGTGTGTGTGTTTCATTGTTTGTTTTGACTTTTTTATGGTGGTTTCTCCGTTAAGGTGAAGGTTCTTCCATGAGTTCCCTTTACGTATGTATTTTTGTGTTCGTGTCTTTACAAATGTCTTTGTGATAAAGTTTAGTGGGGTTTAACCAACTGTAAGGGAAGTTTACTAGTAGTTTGGTAATGTACCTGTTACCCGATATAAGGATTATAAATAAACTATATATAGTAGTACAATTTTACTTACTTGATATCTGTATACGTTGTTAAGTATATTAATAGTTAAAACTCATTTAGTGTGTTTTCACGTGTATGAAACACTGAGATATATTTCAAGTAGATATATTTAATACAATTACTCATAGTCCTATCATCTATTGAAACCCCTTCTTTTTTGACTACTAATAACATTCTTCCGTCTTTTCCCCAAACCCCCACGATCGTCACGAGACAAAAGACTGTACCGTTGACCCATCACTTCTTGACCATACAGGTAAAACACTTTTCAGTAACTCGAAATGTGAATCCTAAATACCTTGCAGGATATACATTTATAATAAATGTCATTTTTCAATTTAATTTTACACTCCCTTAAAGAACACCTATAGAAGTCATTGCCGTTTACAAGTGAAGCGACTCCTACACTCATTTGAATTTCAGTTTCCATTAAAACTTCGACTACTTATTTCATCCACTAATTTGGCTCCTTTCTACAAGATTGGGTTTTCCTTCAGGCCGACATTAGATTACTCTAACTAAAACAATCCTTCGTGCCTTTCACCGGTGTTATTATAGTAGGTTTTCTCTTAAAGATTCTTAAAAGTAGTTACCGTATTTGACCCTCCTTAATGACATGGCAAACATACTTTAGTACGATAAAATGGTGCTTCCGTACGAAAATTGACATAAAGACATATATCGAAGAGTAAAACTGGTGAGGTTTTCAGACCACTTCATTCCCAATATTAGTGAAACCCTTCTGTGCGCAATTATAAAGTACTCAAATTTTTAAAAACTTTCTCTCTCTACTCCTCCTTAAAATCCTTCCACCAGTTTTCCTTTTTTGAAGGTCTATTCATGATCCCTCCATTATCTGTGGTACTCCTGCCATCAATTGTGACGACCTACAACATACCCTTTTAACAATTTTCCCATCCAGGAGTCACGAGTAGTGTTTCTCTTTAAACAAAAGAAAAGAAAAACGTAGATTTTATACCCGAAAGGTCTACTGAGTCACCATTTCTTAGACTGACAGTTACGTCGTCTGTGTCCTCTGCGGTCAAACTAGGGACCCAACCCTTCTAGGGGATCTTCTCCTTTACCGTGCACTGAGCTCATCAAACGATCCTTTAGGGTACCTGTCTCCTTCGACTGTCCGAAGTACCCTAACGTTTCTCAGCCTGTACTGAATCACCGACTTGTACGTACGTAGATTTTATATATTCTACTACCTACAATTGGTTTGAATGACGTCATTAGTAAAATGTTTTATGCTTTTGGCTTAGTAGTATGACATGTGGAATTTTCATATGTCACTACATACAAGTCGACAAAGAGTTATTTTGACCCTTTTTTATAACCTTGACTTCTCTTTCTCTCTGTCTGTATCTCTCTCTGTCCATTCGAGGGGTCAGTCACTTAGTGGGTTGTAATGTGTGACACCCTTTCACGAAGTCCGACTTAAACAGGTCGTGAAAGACTAAGGACAGGTGAAAGATCACGGTGTTTAAGAACTCTCATTATTACTATAGACATAGAGAAAAATAGAAACTCGACAAAGGAATAGATGTGATGACAAAACTCGTTATATAATTCGATTCGAAGACTAGAATAATTCCCGAAGGGACCACCGAGTCTCACATTTCACAGACGGATGTTGCGTTCTCTGGTCCCAAGTTAGGGACCCAGTCTTTCTAGGGGACCTCTTCCTTTACCGTTGGGTGAGGTCATAAGAACGGACCTCTTAGGGTACCTGTCCCCTCGGACCACCCGATGTCAGGTGCCCCAGCGTTTCTTAGCCTGTGCTGACTCGCTGAAGTGAAAGTGAAAAGTGAAAGACTAGAATAATTCGTTGTACGTACGTACAATGGTGAAGTCAACACAGTCTGAGATATCCTGGAATACCTGACATCGTGGGACGGGGTGGAGGTCTGAGGAGAGAGAAAGGTACCCTAAGAGGTCCGTTATTGTGACCTCACCCAACGGTACTAGAAGAGGTCCCCTAAAAGGGTGGGGTCCCTAGTTTGGGTTCAGAGGACGTAACGTCCACATAAGAAATTGGTGACTCGACGGACCCTTCGGGTCGAATATTTCGAATGTATGGTAAATATCGTAAACATTCCATCATTAAAATTACATTCTAGATCGTCAAAACATAGTTCCAAACACAGTAGGTCCTTACTATTTCAGTCATTCTTTTAAAAAATTTAGTTATAAAAAAGAACATGGTAATGGTGGTTATGGGATTAATTAGTTCGAAAAGAAAGTCCCACTTAACTAACTAAGTTAATAAAAGAGTACGTCTTGACCCAGTGATAATTTTAGATTCATGTCTCAAAGAGAAAGTTCAAAGGATTGTGTAAATAAGTACACACCTTCTATCGAGTTCGATAAAGACTACTTAATGAGACAGGAGTCTCTTAATTGAACTTCGTATCTTTCTATTGAAGGAAAGGGTATGTTACGTAAAATGCATCATCTACTGGTTTTTTTATAAACGTCTTACTTACCTACCTACTAATTACTCTCTATCGTGAAATTTATCTTCTCTCTGAGTCTCGTAGGGTGATAAAGTCCTAACACGGAACCTGTACGACACAAGAGAGGCGAAAAAATTGTTGAATACGTTACCACGATCCGTTACGACCCATACGTGGACTATGGTATGTGAGTGTATATCCACCCACTAAGAGTAAAAAAAGACAACTCAAAACATCGAAAAACCACAAAAATAAAAATAAAAAGTAACACCTCTTAGATGTTCGGGATACCTTTATTATTGATTATCCGTATTGGTCTCGGTTTAATTTGAAAACTACTACATAAAACTTTTTTACTACAATAAGACCTAAAGAACACTTTCTTCCCCTTTCTGTTACTAATAAGAAAAGAAAAGAAAAAGGAAAAGAAAGAAATAAAATCCGAGAAGACTCGAAATAGAAACAACGACGTTCACCCGAAAGAGATCAACCTCGTCCCCAATGAGAAGTTACACCACGTGTCCGAAGAGTAATACCACCAAAGAGAACAACGTCTCATGTCCAAATCTCACGTGTCCGAAGTTATCAACTCCATGCACCCAAGTCATTAAAACCGAACGTCCGAGAACTCGTATCCAAGCCCCGAACCGTGTACCCAAATCATTGAGACACCGTAAATCCTAAAAGCACCTGGTCCCTGGTTTGGATACAGAGGACGTAAGAATTAGTACCCTTTCAGTCCGTTACTATTAAGAAACAAGTTGAAAGAACAGAATATAAATGTCGATACTCCAAAAAAAAAAAATTACCACCGTATATGTACATATACTTTTCTCGTGTACTGATTTTTAGAAAATGTTTTAATCTCTGAAAAATATAAAGGTCGTGAAAGGGGGAGGTTAAAATCGTATAGTTGAGTTTACCCTTTCTCTATCGATTGAGTTTTCTAATTTTTCTCTCATAAATGTCTTGATATCCTTTTCAATTTTACCTCGACAGGATGTTTTATTTTGTACGTGACTTGTATGTTGAGTCGTTAACATGAAAACCCGTAAATAAAATCTCTTATTTTTGAATACAAGTATCTTCGATGTCAGGATCTCGTGTCTCATTCCGTCTCTTTCCGTCTCTAAACTGGACCCCCGGTCCTTCGTCCCGTGTTTGTCTCTTTGAACGTACGGAGACGATGTAAACTTACGAAGGAAGATCATATTACAAAGGGTCTCACTTTAAAAAGAAAATTTTCATTGTAAATGCTAAGACTTTAAAGTGATGTAAAAAAAGTCAACAGATACGTGGGAAGGTGGACCGACCGGGAACCTAGGTTTGGTAAGATAAACAACATTTGTGAATAAATTTCACAAACAGATCATTTTATGGAACATGTGGTATATTAAAGTAAAGAATGTAATTCTCATAAATAATTCTAGAGTGTTACTCGTTCGATGACACTAATCAGAACGGTCCCCATGTTGACTTTCAACAAGTATTGGGACACGTCTTCTATTTTTATACATGGGGTTTTTTGGGGTGGTTATGTGCCTTGTTTGACTTTCCCTCTCTTTTGACTCAGAAATTAGTCCATATTTTAAGGTTTAACTTTATGACTGTAGTAACGTCGGTACTTTAATTTTCTGTGAATGAGGAACCTTCCTCCCAATACTGGTTGGATCTATCGTATAATTTTTCGTCTCTGTAATGGAACGGTTGTTTCCAGGCAGATCAGTTCCGATACCAAAAAGATCACCAGTACGTACCTACACTCTCAACCTGACACTTCTTCCGACTCGCGGTTTCTTAACTACGAAAACTTGACACCACAACCTCTTCCGAGAACTCTCAGGGAACCTGACGTTCCTCTAGGTTGGTCAGGTAAGACTTCCTCTAGTCGGGACCCACAAGAAACCTTCCTTACTACGATTTGGACTTTGAGGTCATGAAACCGGTGGAGTACGTTTCTCAACTGAGTAACCTTTTTTGGGACTACGACCCTCCCTAACCCCCGTCCTCCTCTTCCCCTGTTGTCTCCTACTCTGCCAACCTACCGTAGTGACTGAGTTACCTGTACTCAGACTCACTTGAGGCCCTCAACCACTACCCGGCCCTCCGGACCGTACGACGTCAAGTACCCCAGCGTTTCTCAACCTGTGCTGACTCACTGACTTGACTGACTGACTGACTGACTGACTGACCTGACTGACTTGACAGACCGACTGACTGACTTGACTGACTGACTGACTGACTGACTTGACTGACTGACTGACTGACTGACTGTAGTAATCCGTACCTTGAAATGTAAAGGTATCACTCAGTACGTTCACAGACACCATCCTCCCCCTCCCCACTTCACTCTCGATGTCACGAAACCTTAGAGTAGGGTCTTTTCAGCAATCGGGTCAGGACTCTATTGAAACGTAAAGACTCCGTTTAATCCGAAAGAAGGTCAGAAGTAGTAAAAGGATCCTTTGAGTTCTACCAAGAACGACTTTAGTGGAACAGGGAGAAGGACAGAGTACGACGTTTAAAGACCTGAATTATGGACTGGTTGAGAAGAGGACAAAAGGTCCTCTTCGTTTGAATGTTATACTAGTAGCAAAAATTGTTCTCTTTTCTCTAATAGATCTAGTAATACTTAAAACTTTCCATCCGGTGTATTCTGTAGTGACACTACACTTCCGTACAAAAAGTAAATTTAAGGTTAAGAAACTTATCTTCCTTTCTGGGTTGAACCCAACAGGGTTCACTTTATTTATAGGATATTGGTTGAAACGTCATAAAAGTATACTCCTTTACATTTTCCTAGGTAGAGGAGATTTTATAAATAAATCTAAAAAAAGAAATTTTACCACAAAAGAACGTAAACTGACGGTGTTCGTTTGTATTTCGTACTACTCAAAGGGGTTACCGATCTTCATTTGTTCCAGAGAGTAACTCATCGTTTTTAAGTTGTCGGCACCAAAAAACACGAGTGAAAAGAATATGTTACTGAAGATTATACAGGGTGTCAATGAAAGTTGCATTTTCCTTCTGAGACTGAATTTCAGTTGTGTTAATCGAGTCAAAATGTTTTAGCAAACGGAGTTTATTAAATACGTCGTACTTCTACAGTTTTTGTGAAGTCTAAAAATAGAAGATTTTGTCTAAATGAAACTTTAGGTCAGATTCTTCATGTATGTAAAACTCAGATAATCAGAAATTACTACCTATCACTTATAAAAATAGTGTTACAAAGACGTCCTATTATGGTGATGAGACGTAAAATTTTTTCGTAGAAATAGAACTTTTTCAACCGTATAGAAAGTAGAGCATAGGAGAAAGTCCCCGTCATCTTAGGTAGAACTTCTACTTCTTAACTCCGCCTCTGTTTACTAAATAACAGACTTCACTGTAACCGTGTTCTCCGACCGGGACGTACTTCAATTCTGGGAGGGTAGGCCGTGGGGCACGAGTATTTTTGGTTGTGATGTCCTCCTTGTCCCCATATTTTCGAGGATAGAGGGAGACGTTAGAGTTATCGTCACCAGTGACGGAAAGACTTCTACCGACGACACCCGTGAGAAATTTTAATCTTTGAGTCCTTTAGTGTTGTTTTCCAAACACAAACAAAAGACTCCTTCCTCCTTCAGTCCTCTTGAGAGTCGTTTTACGATTTGACTAGTGAGGACCTTCAGCTTGAAGAAATAGGGTTTTACTGTCGAAAGATCTCCTTTATTATTGGGGAGGGTAGGACCACCAAGTCTACCATTTCTTAGACGGACGTTACGTCTTCTGGCCCCAAGTTAAGAACCCAGTGCTTCTAGAGGACCTCTTCCCTTACCGATGGATGAGGTCAAAAGAAAGGACCTCTTAATGTACCTGTCTCCTCGGAGCACCCGATATCAGGTACCCTAGTGTTCCTCAGTCTTTACTGACTTGTTGAGTGTACCTGAGTAAATTGTAGGACGTATAACGGTCCCTTGAGGAACCTTTTTCTCCACCCTGGATTCTTCAACGGGGTTTCCGACCTAAGGGACCCCGTTTCCCACCCTTCCTCTCTTTCCCGACCCTCTCTATCTTTTCGTCTACCATCCACTACTCGTCGGTCCCAACCCAATCTTTTCTCACGTCAAATTTCTTTTACCCCTTGAATGTTCTAACAGGTGTCTCCGATCTTTCGGGTGGGTCACGACGAGGGACTGCTACTTCAGTACCCACGTACAAATCAGCGAGTCAACACAGGTTGAGAAACTCTGGGGTTCTTGACTTCCGGTACTCCGAGGAGACAAGTACCCTAAAAGACCCGTTCTTATGACCTCACCCAACGGTAAAGGAGGAGGTCCCCTAGTAGGACTGGGTCCCTAGTTTGGGGGTAGAGAACACAGACGAAGTAACGTCTACCTAAGAAGTGGGAGACTCGGTAGTCCCTTCGTTAAGTTTAGTTTTCTTTCTCCCGAGTCCCTCCCCTCCCGAATCCGGTCTGGACACCAATGATTGAGTGTTTACTACTTTTTATCCTTCTAAATTCAGGTGATAGTTTGTCTTAAAGACATTTGTGAAGTTGGGTTTACAAATTAGTTAAGAGACCAGTTACAGGTAACATAAGTTAACAAGGGAAAAACACTGGTTAGGGTCTCTTCGTTGGAGTCAGACAATAGGAAACGCTTTTGACGACTAAGACCCACCGGAGCCTTTGTTTCGTGGTCGTGTCCGTAAAACTCCTTCCTTTCATTTTTACCTTGTAGTTCAGCCCACAATCCCCTTGACCTGCTGAAACCTCTACTGAACCAACGGTCGAGGGTCGAGGAAATAGAGAAGATAGAGTTTAATCCTTCATTTTGGACAAAAGGGACTGACGTAAGGAAAAGTTTTTAAAAGGAAAGAGTATGGGTCTACCACGGGAAACTTGAATTTTCGATTTCTGGAAACAAGGGGTGACATTTAGCAGGCGTACCGGTACGACGAAAAGGTAAATCGACGGTTCGACCCCTCTTAACCGTCAATATAGCCTGTTAATCGTGAAACTTTATAATAGGGTCGTGTATACATTGTCCAATCGTGTCACGGACCTGTGCTTACCCTCGCGGAAGAAAGGGAGACCCGTGATGGGATCCGGCCAGATCAACGTAAAGATGTGACTCTGTCTCTTTTCGGCCACAAACCACAGGATTCTCCCCTATCTACCTCTTTTTTTTTTTTTTGATACTCTCTTACAACGACCTGAGAGTAGAATTTTAAGTCAAAATCTGACTATTCAGTAATTCGTTTCGGATTTTCGTTTTAATGTCCCTCTTTTTCTGTTGTCCTTTACTTTTGTAATTATAACTTTGGGGATTTTCGTTAGTGGAAATAGAGATCGACATTTTGTGAGGTGTAAGATTTTTCAGTTCAGACTTCATAATGTCTGTCATTTGTTTCTGGATAGTCACATGACAGTGATAATTATTAATCCCTACCAAAATTCAAAAAGGGATCGTGAAATAAATCATGTTAGTTTTACAATAGTGGATCTTTTTTATTCGTTATCGTCCCCGACAATAAATATATGAGACACTTTTATTCGTTATTGGGTGAGGAGGTCAGGGACTTATTTTGGGTTGTATACCACCCATAATTTTTCGTTTACATCAGATAGCGTTGAAACATTTAAAGACAAATAAAACAGTGTCTTTGAGAGTGAATTGCCCTTAAAAAGACGAAGTTAGAAGGAAATTCTCTACTTAAAAGATTTTGTGATGGATGACGAAAGTTCTAGGAATTTAGGTCTCTTTTCACCGAGAATTTTTCATAAGTCTAATGACACCTTTATTGTGTCATTAAATCGGTCGATTCTTAACTCATCCAACCCGAAGGGAGTACTAGTTTACCAATTAGGAGGACGATTACGTTCTCTGGGTCCAAGTCAGGAACCAGACCCTTCTAAGGTACACTTCTCGTTGATTCAGACACTCACGTTGATGACTCGGTCACGAGATCCGGGTGTACGGTGTTGCTGACTTCGGACTTACGAATCTCAGGTACGAGGTGTTGTTCTCTTCGGTGGAGTTCTTCGTCGAACACGTGTCGTTACTTCTCATCGGGGGCGAACGACGTTGATCTCTTTCAGGTGTACGTCGTTGTTTCTGGGTCGTGTCAGTTTTTATTTACTTATTTAGAAATTTTTTTTTTTTGTTTTTTTTTTGTTCTGGGGTTAACTCAAAAAGACCGATAAGAAGTATTACTAAGGACTGGTCTTCTCTTATATTGAAGATCGAAGTGGGACTCGATTATTCAGTTCTCTTTAAACTCGGTTACGAATTTCTCCTGTATATATCAGGTCTAACAATATGTCTTTTTTTTAACGTAACATAAACCAACTCGAAAGTCTCATACTACTCTTCTGACCTAGTCTGTCCTTAGTCTCCTACACTCACAATCGGAATCTAGACGTTTACACTTGTTGTGGAGAGACCAAGAGTAAAAGAAGTGGACGTTTTATCCTGTTCTTTTAGGTAACCCGGTTAGAAATACACTCTTTCCTAAAGTGTTGGTATTAGTCTATGTGCAATAGGAGTGTCAATCTATGATAAGTAAATTGTTTGAAGAAAACTCTCAAAGTGGAAGGTTTTCCTAAAATAAGGTAAACTTACAAATAATAGTAACCCCCATCGGTTTTAGAGACCACGAAGACTTTTCCTATTCTTCCCAATTTAGAGTCCATAGTGTTTCGAGAGAAATAAGGAGACTGGAGATTCGGGAATCAAGACCTTCAGGGCGGAGAGGAGGGGTACGTCTGACGAACTAGAGTGAACCCCATCCCTTTCTCTACGAAGATTTAAATCAGATTCACCTAAATTGTATACCGTAGTATGGAAGGACCCAGTTCTCCAGAGACACAAAGACCTTTTGACCTTCTGTCTAAAACGACCCACCCTCTTTAACCTCTTCCTTCTAGTAAGTTGATAAACCTCTTTTTGTCACTGAACTCCTATACCATAACGAAATTTGATTTAAAGATTTTCTTTCGATACGGGGTTACGATTTTTCCGTAGAACTAAGTCCGGAACCTCTATAAAGGGACTACCGTAGATTCTGTATAATTTAATAAACCATAAACCAGGTACACGTTTTACCTGAACCGAGATTCCCTCAATGAGTCCGAGCCGAAACCATTTAATGGAAATAACCTAAACTCCTATTTTTTTATCTTTGTGTTCCTCCCAATCTTCTCTCGAAAAGAGAAGTTTTCTATTTCCCGTTTTCAGTTGTCTTTTCCTCATTCCTTTTTTGTTGTCACTTTAATTCTGAAAATTTAACCTTTGTTAAAAAATATTTTGACACTAAGTTTAGAATATACAAAGAATAATTTTTTTTTGAACGGAAATGAAAGTCCACACACGCCACCGAAGTACAGTCGTTTAATGACGTCACACATAAAGACACTTGAACTTTATGAGTACTCACCTTTTGTTCATCCTTTACGGTATAAAGGAATACCGAATTCATTCCGTGGTGCTAAGTACGAAAATGCAGACAGACCTTGTAGGTGTTCATGATTGTAAGAATATTTACAAAAACCCAAAAAAAGGGGAATAACGTAGTTTCCGTATTTTTCTCAGGTTCTTTTCTTGTCGAAATCTCTGTCTCTACTTTACCACATTTTAAGTTTTACTTCCACATATAAACCAAGACACGTTATTTTGACATTATCTTTCACGATAACATTTGATACACTTGTGACGGTAGATTACGTAGTGATTTTTCGTCGTTCCCGAAACCTTTCAATACGACCCTTCGTTCTCTTTGTCTTTTACTGGTGGATTAATCCTTGTGATAATGGTCCTAAAATGAAATTTAACTTATGTCATAAATTTATTGGGTACCAAGAACACGGAATAAAAAGTCGTGTGGTCCCCATAAATCAAAGATTTATACACGGTAGAGAGGAAAGAGTAAAAGTTTTCTATCTAAAAAATAAAATGTTCCCGACACATCGTTTTTCATAAACGTAATTCTTGAAAAAGATAGACTCCTAATGAAACATCGAACCTGTTTTGTCCAGTAGTTTTAGATAGTTACTTTTTTTTAGGTTTTTGGATCTTGTCTAGGTTATTGGACAGAAATAAGTTACACCCTACACTAATTTTACAGCCTACGACACAATCTTCGATAGATAAGACATAGGTGATACCGGTAAAAGCAACGAGGTTCTGTTGAATCTTGTTTACAAAACTTTTGGACAAGTAGTACCTACTCCATTTTCTTCGTATGGTACGTGTGTGTGTGTTGTGTGTATTGTGTGTGTGTGTGTGTGTGTGTGTGTGTGTGTATATATATATTGTTTTGATTACATTGAAGGTCATGAGAACATTTCCTTATAAACCCCTTTTTTATGACTTTCTACATAGTCACTGAAGATTATAATCTTCAAACATTTTTCCGAAATGATTTTGAAGTTTACTCAGACAGCGTAGTAAATATATTTAAGATACTCATTCAACCTTATTAGGACATAAGAATCCAAAGAAACGGTCCTTTATCAACTACTAATAGAATGACGTTGTTAAGGGTGGAACTCCTTTGACTTTTAGTGTAAATGGTTCCTTCCTACTCATCGTCCGGCCTCCTCTCTCCCACGCCATTTGAACTATTCAGACCCCTTTCGTACGACGACATTTGAAGTCGACTGTACCCAGGAAGTACCATCACTTTCTATACACTCCAGTTCCGTCAACAAATATGACTGTCTCCATTTTACCAATCTTTTACTAACGTAAATTCGAAGTAAGTAAGTCAAACAACTCGACTCTGGTTTCTGTCTACCTCTCTAGTTACTCTACTACAACGGCACAAAATTTTTAATGTGGGGTCACTCTCTTTTTACTTAAAACGGTGGTGCCAGACCATAGGTCCAAGTGTGAGTCCCACACAGGGGTGTCCTAGGTTCTTAAAAGGTCTGTCTGGACCCGAGCGACCTAACGAGGATGTCTTTTTTACTACCTTGTCTGCTCCTCTCTCTTCTATAGAAGTATTTATACATTATACACATATATAATGTGCCTCTTCCGTTACCGTGGGGTGAGGTCATGAGAACGGACCTTTTAGGGTACCTACCTCCTCGGACCATCCGACGTCAAGTACCCCAGCGATGATCAGCCTGTGCTGACTCGTTGAAGTGAAAGTGAAAAGTGAAAGTCCGTAACCTCTTCCTTTACCGTTGGGTGAGGTCACAAGAACGGACCTCTTAGGGTCCCTGCCCCCTCGGACCACCCGGCGGCAGATACCCTAGCGTGTCTCAGTCTGTGGTGACTTCGCTGAATCGTCATCGTCATCGTCGTTATATATAATTTTCATATGTAGAATACATTTATATGTACTGTACTATATAAGTATGTATGTATTATATACTGTATTATACCCTGTGTTTATGTATCATATAAACTTTTCTAAAATAATTGATCGTCTCATCTATGGGTTATTAATATAATAGCTTACACATCTACTAATGAACCTATTTACTTATGTACCTAGATACTTAATCACAGTATTCTCTTCACTACCCCAAAGAACTTTTCTGTTTAACAAAGACAATAAAACCATTCGACCCTACCTCTTTTCTATGTCCTCAAATTGTAATATTATTTATATTTACATTTATATCAACCCTAAACACGTCGTGTGACTTTCCGACTATTATATTTGGATCCATCACTGTTATAATTCATTCCGGTAACTTCCGTCTTCTTTATTATTTCCAAACCTCTGTTCTTAAATAAGACGTACTTAAATAAAGACAAACGGACTTACTATCTGTTATATTTTACCTCCCCTTTTGAAAATGGAGTGTGGTATATGTTTTTAATCGAGTTTTATCTAGTTACTACATTTATACTGAATTTGCACTCTTCTTTCGTATCGCCATTTAGAAGTACTGTTACCTAAGAATCTATACTGTTGTTTTCGTGTTTTTTTTAATATTTATTTAACCTGAAGTCATCTTTAATTTTCAAAGACACTTAGTTTACTATAATAGTTCTTTCACTTTCCCGTTGGTTGTCTTACCTTCTTTTCATGAACATTAAGTATGTAGGCTGTTCCCAGACTATTAGTCTTAAATGTTTCTTGCGAACCTTGAGTTTTCGTTTTCCTTTTTGTGTTAATTTCCTTCTTCCTGAATCAAGAAGGGTCTTAGATGGATGTTAGGTCCTCCGTATTCTCTACGTCCAAGTTAGGGACTAGACCCTTCTGGGGGGACCTCTCCTTTACCGTGAGGTGAGGTTATAAGAACGACCTTCTTAGGGTACCTGTCTCTTCGGACTACCCGATGTCAGGTCCCCCTAACGTTTCTCAGTCTGTACTGACTCGTGTGTGTGTCTCGTGTGTTTCCTGAATTTATCTGTACAGAGGTTTCGTATACTTCTCTTCATGTAATAATCGGTAATTTTCTGACATTTAACTTCGACGTTTCTCCATAACCGTTCATACACCTCTTTGACCTAAGGAGTTAACAACGATCACCGTTACAATTTACCAAATCGGTGACACCGTCTGTCAAACCGTCAAGGAATTTTTCAATGTACATTTTAATTAAAGGTGAGGACCCATACATATCGGTTTTCTATATTTTCGTCCATGAGTTTGTTGATATATATGTACGTTTAAGTGTCGTCGTGATAAGTGTCGTAGGTTTTTGTTAGGATTCCAGGTAGGTAACCACTTATCTATTTGTTTACACCGTATAGGTATGACACCTTATAATAAACCGGTACTTTTTCTTACTTCTCAAGTATGAACGATATTCTCACTACTTTGTGTTTTTGTAATACGACTCACTTTCTTCGACGATCTATATTTTCCAGTGTATAACACAGTAAGGTTTATATACTTCATAGGTCTTCTCAGTTTAGGTAAAAGACTGTTTTTCGTCTAACTACGAAAGGTTTCCGACCCCCCTCCCCTCTTTTACTCCTCAATGACGAGTTACTCAAACCTCAAAGGAAAGTCTCACTTTTTTACAAAACCTTCATGCCTTTCTCTACCAACAACATGTTGTAACACTTACATGGTTTACGGTGACTTAGTAAGTGAAATTTTATCGATTAAAATAAAAAGGACTTAAAGTGGTTTTAAAAAAAATTTTTAGTAATTCCTTTTTACTCTCCTATATTGTATCTTTACATTCGATTTGTTAACAATAAACGACGGTTAGTTTACGTACGTGTCCCTTCTTAATGAGAAACAATTCAAGAACCAATCTTCTCGTTGTACTAGTAGAGGTACGACTCCCTGTTTACTTCGTCGACGGCACACTCTATCTGTAACCTGTCTCACTGTCCCTCTTTTTGATGGACAAGTATTAAAATTTTGATCAGGACAACATCCTTCTTGGTAGGATCCAGAATCCGTTCAGGGACTCTCCCAGTGGGTCACACCTAAGAACCGAAACGTGTCCTTTCTTAAAATCTTACTCGGTATCATTTCATTTTCTTCCAAATAAGTTCCTCTATATATAAGGTGTTTCACACCTGGTAGAGTCTTCGGACGACGACGACTACAAGCTGAGAAAACACTGGGGGAATGACATCGGACGGTCCAAGGAGACAGGTACCCTACGAGGTCCGTTCTTATGACCTCACCCAACGATAAGGGAAGAGGTCCCGTAAAAGGACCGGGTCCTTCACTTAAGTGTAGAGGACGGACTGTCCGTCTAACAAATTACCAATTATAGACTCGGTGGACCCTTCAAGGAGAGTCTTCCAATCTCCCGGGGTTTATACCCCATCAATCGAAAATACCCGACCCATTAAAGTAACCGATCTTCCTAATGTCATCAGGTTGACAAGACCCGTTCCCGTCCCCAAAGGTCCGTAACCCTATGTCGAGTGAAAACCTGGTAAATACCAACCGGGCCCTTGACGGTACCATGGACACCCATACAGTATATGTACGATTACATAATGCTACTTATATATTACTCCAAATTCCGGATGACCTTCGACTTAGAAGACGGTAGAACCTGTATTAACCAAGATTTGTCAAATACGGTATAAGAGTTACTGATACAGTTAGAAAAGTTCCAACCCGGGACGGACGAAGAACAGAGTCAAGATATCCTCAGACACTTTTCAGGTTTGATACGACCACCGACGTTGTCCGTACCTTTACGGTCTCATCTACATTCTATAATTCTTTAATTGTACTATATGAGTCCGGTAAAGTAGATTACGTAGATGACACCCTCATTTTGAACGTCTCTTACCAAGGTTAACAGAAGGGGTATTAACTTACTATAATTGATTTGACTGACTTTTCATGTTCCCGTCGTCGAGTCTAATGTCTCGTCATGTCTGTAATGACTTAAGTAAGTACACGTGTTCCGTATACTTTTTCGTCAGTATACATATTAATATGTCCTCACTCCCGTACGATACAACGAAGTCAGTACAGGTTAAGAAAAGTTGGGATACCTGACATCGGACGGTCTGAGGAGACAGGTACCCCTAAGAGGTCCATTCTTATGACCTCATCCAACGGTAAATGAGGAGGTCCCCTAGAAGGGTTGGGTCCCTAGCTTGGGTGCCGAGAATACGGAGGGTGTAACCGTCCGTCTAAGAAATGGTGATCGTGGTGCTCCCTTCGGGGGTTTGTCTTCACGCAGACAGTCGTTCAAAGTCAGTAAGTGTGAGACACACAAGAGAGTTCTTCTACTGGTGTCCAAGAGTGAATCGTTTACAAATAACTCAGATAAGTTAGACGGTCCTTGTTACGATCTGTCACTCAAGTGTTTCCACTTGTTCAACTCAAATGTCAGTTCACTTTTTCTTGATTTGTCCTTTATTATTACCTCAATTTTCCACTCCTACTGCTATTCAAGTCGGTTGTGGTCTGTACCCCTTTACAGTGGACATTGTCCACCCTGCCACCCGTCACCCCACTACTACGCCACTTCTACCCCGACCTGAAGTCCTTCCGAAGGAACCTCCTTTAGTGTCTACTCTGGTTATTTCTGGATGAGTTGACTCCTCCCGTCCCAATACGGGTCTCCTTGTGTTTCCGTAGACAAGTGATGGACTCTTAATCACTCTCCTCACAAAGATATTGTTACTCGAATGATGGTCACCCCTTCCTTTACTACGTAAAATGTATTTTTAACTACCCGGCCAAAATAGAACGTCCACTGTCTTCAATAGTAGTGCAGTTGATCCCACGATCAGGAGGTGGAAGTCCGAGATATTGACGGGAACCTGAGAGTTGTACCCATGGTCTGTCCTAGGAGGGACGTCACCTTATAATGAGTTGGTATCTTTCTTGTCTTAGAACGGTCAACGTTGTTGGACCTACCCGGACTTTCCCTAATACGAATCACTTTATTCGGTCCACCCCTTTCCGTATGACTTACCGGAGTGAATGTACACATTTGATTTTTACAACTTGAGGATTCCTCCAGTTTCCCATGGTTGAACGTTAATATTCTACTTATTCGAGACTCGTAGAGTTACATGTCGACCACTGATGTCAATTATGATGACACAATATATGGTAGTCGAGAGATAATACAAACCCAAGTAGTAGACGTCTAAGTTGGTTGATGTCTTGTTTTTATAAACCCTTTTTTTTTAGGTCTTTCAAGGTTTTTCGTTTTGAACTTAACGACACTCGTCCGTTTATAAATGTATGGTAAATGTAACATAAATTTTGATAAATGTATCGTAAACGTAACAATTGTCCATAGTATTTATTAGTTCTCGACTAAATTTCATATGTCCTCCTACACGTATCCGTATACGTTTATGATTCGATCAAATATATTTCCTGAACTTGTAGGAGTCTAAAATCATAGGTTCCCGTCAGGACCTTGGTGACATGGAATCTATGGTTCCTGGTTGACATGAACCTTAAACGATTCTCTTATTTTGATTGACAAGAATATCGTGTGGGTTTTGTTACCATTGATACACTCCACTACCTACACAATTGATTGAACTAACACCATTAGTAAACTGTTTTCGAATCTACCATTTCTTGGACAGATGTTACGTCCTCTGGACCAAAGCTAAGGACTCAGCCATTCTGGGGGGACCTCTTCCCTTACCGTTGAGTGAGGTCATAAGAAGGACCTCTTTGGGAACCTGTCTCCTTGGACGGCCCGATGTCGGGTCCCTCAGCATTTCTCAACCTGTGTTGACTCACTGATTGTGTTGGTGTATGTATATATATACATTCTCATTCAGTAGTATGTTTATACGTTAAAAATACACAATTAATATGTAGTTAATTCGACCTTTACAAAAAAAAAAATTAGGAGGGACTACGTATGAGATTAAATGTGAGTAAAGGGTATAACCGATCACTACAGTTTAAAACTAGATCAGGGAAAAACCACTCAGACAGGTGGTTTTCCTATCCAAAGATAACAAAATGATATAACCGAACGAAAATTACAAAAATAAATTATTTATTACGAAAACGTAAAAATTTATAAAATGAAAAATTATATTTTCCTTGTCCTTCTATGTTCTTCTTGTCCTTCGTTTCACTATACAACTTAACTATCTGTCGAAAGTCAAGTATGTTTAATTAGTAAAGTACAGATTTTCAACCCTGAAAAAGGAAGTGTTTCCGGGGACAGTCGTCTCGTTAGATGTAATCCTCTTTTTTACAAGACAAATTTGATAGATTTACGGAAGTAAATCTTTCTATGAGTTCACTGAGAAAGACCGTCTGTGAAATAGGTACAGTCTAAAGATTGTCGAAAAAGTGAGTCATAAGTAGACTGAGACATAAGGTGAACACCCGATACCTTAACCGTAAACACTATAATTGATATGTAAATAAATAAAGGAATAAAACAACAACAAATCCGAGATTAGATACAGACTGAGAAAACTCTAGGGTACTTGACATCGGATGGACCGAGGAGACAGGTACCCTAAAGGGTCCGTTCTTATGACCTCACCTTACGGTAAAAGAAGAGGTCTCTTAGAAGGACTGGGTCCCTGACTTGGATTTAGGAAATTCAACCACTATTAGTGGTAGAGAATGAATACAAGACGGACACCTAATACCACCCAAATAAACAGTAGTAAAAACTATACATACCAAGAAGTCTCTCTCATGTCCGTCTAAGTCTAAATTTATCGGTGTTAAAAAGAGGTCCTTGTATGTACAAAAATTTTCATACTATTTTAAGATTGACTTATTCCTTACGAAGTAAGACTTAACGAAATATTCGAAGGTCATAAGTTTATATTTTGTAAGTTGACTTTATAAATAAAGTTTTGATGACATTCGATGGACAACTGAGGGACACTACCATCGTTATATGACAATGATATTGTCTCTGAAAGTACTAATAACTAGTCGACGACGTATTACATTACCCAACACCACCACCAACAACAAACCAGCGATTCAACACAGACTGAGAAACGCTGAGGTACTTGACGTCGTGTGGTCAGAAGGGACAGGAAGTGACAGAGAGACTTAAACGAGTTTGAGTACAGGTAACTCAGTCACTACGATAGGTTGGTAAAGTAGTAGACAGTGGGTGAAGAGAAAGGGAGTTATAAAGACGTAGTCCTAGAAAAGGTTACTCAGTCAAGAATCGTACTCCACCGGTTTTATAACCTCGAAGTCGAAGTCGTAGTAGATTACCCGAGTCAAGTGAGCAAGTCAGTACAGTCTGAGAAACGCTGGGGCACTTAGTGTCGTGTGGTCCGTCCGGAGGGACAGGTAGTGGTTGAAGGCCTCAAATGGGTTTGAGTACAGGTAGCTCAGCCACTACGGTAGGTCGGTAGAGTAGGAGACAAAAGGGGAAGAGAAGGACGGGGGTTAGGGAGGGTCGTAGTCCCAGAAAAGATTACTCAGTTGAGTAGTGTGCTCCACCGGTTTCATGACCTCAAAGTCGAAGTCGTAGTCAGGAAGGTTACTTGTGGGTCCTGACTAAAGTGGGTTCCTACCTGACCGACCTAGAGGAACGTCAGGTTCCCTGAGAGTTCTCAGAAGAGGTTGTGGTGTCAAGTTTTCGTAGTTAAGAAGCCGTGAGTCGAAAGATGCCTCAGGTCGAGAGTGTAGGTATGATCTCAAGACCTTTTTGGTATCGGAACTGATCTACCTGGAAACAACCGTTTCATTACAGAGACGAAAAATTATACGACAGATCCAACCAGTATTGAAAGGAAGGTTCCTCATTCGTAGAAAATTAAAGTACCGACGTTAGTGGTAGACGTCACCAAAACCTCGGGGGGTTTTATTTCAGACTGTGACAAAGGTGACAAAGGGGCGGATAAAGGGTACTTCACTACCCTGGTCTACGGTACTAGAAGCAAAAGACTTACAACTCGAAATTCGGTTGAAAAAGTGAGGGGAAAAAGTGAAAATAGTTCTCCCAAAAAGCAAGGAGAAGTGAAAGACGGTATTCCCACCACAGTAGACGTATAGACTCCAATAACTATAAAGAGGGCCGTTAGAACTAAGGTCGAACACGAAGAAGGTCGGGTCACAAAGAGTACTACATGAGACGTATCTTCAATTTATTCGTCCCACTGTTATATGTCGGAACTCCATGAGGAAAAGGACAAACCTTGGTCAGACAAAATAAGAATAGATTGGCTTACCCAATCTATTCTATTAAGGATTGGGTAAACCAATCTATTCTTATTTTGTCTGAAAGAATAAAGAGTTCATCTTTAAAATAAAGACCATGGAGGATTTACCTCCTTAAATAGGGCTAGTGTTATGTTCAACCTTTTTCATAAAATTTACGGAGTTTTTCATTAAGAATGGTTGAAATAAAAAAAGTTGTGGAAAAGGAAGAGATAGTATGGAAGGAGTAAAAGGAAGATAGGATTTAGAGATAAGATTAATAGATTCTCTGGGAATGGAGAAGGAGGATTGGTAGTTTAAAGAGATCGGATCTATGATCTTTAGGGTCGACCCCTTAAAAAGTAAAGGTGTCTCGAATTAGTGTAAAAAATTAAACCTCTCAATAAAGAGTCAGTATTTCTCTAATTGTTCTGGACGACTTAATTCTTTAATTTTTATCTTGATGGGATGTTAGGTAGTTAAAGTGAAAACCCATGTAGACTTCTTTATTTGTTTGATTAAACTTTTGTATATACGTGGGGGTACAAGTGACATCATCATGAATGTCATCGGTTCTATATCTTTATTGGACACAGGAAGATACTTACTTACTATTTCTACACCTCTTATATATGTTGCCTTATAATGAGTCGGTACTTTTTACTTTAGAGTGGTAGACGTTGTTGTATCTACCTAGAACTCCCTTAAAGTTCACTTTATTCAGTCTCTTTATGTTTATGACATGCTAAAGTAAATATATACCTTAGATTTCTGTTGTTGTTTTTTATTCGTTTTGTTTTCGTATCTATGTCTCTTGTCTTACCACCAACGGTCTTCCCTCCTCTAAACTCTTTACCCGTTCTCTCTACTTGCCCTAGTTCTCCATGTTTGAATATTTTATTTCCAGTATTCCTACGGTATACACCGTACTACAGTAGTACGGATAACAGTTATCCGTAATTAAAACATGTCTTCTGAACTTTCGACGACTCTCTAATTCAGGATTTCCAATTGAGTCATATCACTGTCTACCATTGATCTAAATAATACAACTAATAATTTGTCATAATAAAATATAGTTAGTTTATTACAATCATAATAAAGTTTTATAAATCATACGACGACGACGACGACGATTCAGCGAAGTCAGTACAGGCTGAGACACGCTGGGGTATCTGTCGTCGGGTGGTTCGAGGCGGCAGGGACCCTAAGAGGTCCGTTCTTGTGACCTCACCCAACGGTAAAGGAAGAGGTTACGTCCTTTCACTCTTCACTTTCACTTCAGCGAGTCAGCGCTGGGGTACCTGACGTCGGGTGGTCCGAGGAGGTAGGTACCCTAACAGGTCCGTTCTCATGACCCCACCCCACGTAACGGAAGAGGTTTATAAATCATATCTTTATAGTTTAGTAATACAATACATGGACTTTGGTTATGTTATACAGTTAATGTGGAACTATTTTTTTAAAAAATTCTTACACACTCATGTTAGTATACTTAGTGTATAAACTTTAATATTTGTACTTATATTTGATCGTCTACTGTTTAAGAGGAGGGAAGTAAATATTCTTCTATTAAAGGTGATGTGTTTGTAAGGATGATCCGTTAAGTATAAGATATTCACGAATCAATGCAAAAACAATCTATAAGTTTATAAGAAAATATAAAAGTCGAAAACTGATAATAAGAACCTCTTCTCATAATTTGATTGAACTTGGACGAGTAGAGTAAATATACCACGATTTGTCTCAATTACGGTGAACCAATGTACGAATCCTCGATATGAATGACTCCTCGCTATCTGTATAGTGTGACGTCCTGACGTTTTGTGTTCCTTTTGTCCTCTTCGAGGTTAAGAAAGACGAAAATAGGAAGTTCGGTTAGAAGAGAAACGATAACGACAAGATTCCAGAGAAAAAGATGAAAGGAAAAACCAGTTAAAGAAAGAGGTTTTACAACCGATACATCATTGCTGATGTTGACCACATGAAGGTCCAGTGGGAATAGGAGGAAGTCCCAAGAGGAAGGAGACCAGATAAGACCCCTTTCTTCTCGACCAAGTACAGATAAGGATTCAGTGAAAGGGAGACACGATAAAGGTATATGGGGAACTCTGGAGATGAAAGAACCTATCGTTAATGGGGGTGGGTAAGTGTGGGGGACTTCCAGTAATTTAGTTCCCCTGTACATCGTAAGAAGTTACCTCTAAACCTTGTTTGAGGAATGTTAATTTATAATCCGTAAGGTGTGAATCTTCCGGGGGTTGATAGAAGTAGTGATCTCTTCTAAATGGGAAGATTCCACCACTGGAAGATCGTATGATGTTCAGGGCAAGACAGGGAGAGTGAAGATCCTTCTAGGGTGATGAGTTAAAGAGAAGTAAAATAAACGTCGTCTAAATAGTTAGAAGATAAAACAACAGAGGAAGGCTTAGTAAATTCGTAATCGAGGGTTACGAATCCGGAAATTTTAAAAAGGATTCACTTCAGAGGTCTCTTTTTAATACAATGAAGGGATCCCCGTTTCGTCGATACAATAAACATCAAAAATTGTTCGGACAAAAGGGGAGGAACGACGAACTAAAAAGAGTTTTTGTCGAGTATACCAGGAAATACAGTCCCAGTATTATTGATTTCCATCAGGTACTTATGGGAGCTCCGAATCTTCTCGACAATGTTCTCTTTCTTAAATATTACGAGATTGAACTCCAGTGTCTTCTATGTTGTCACCACTTTCTTAATTTTATAAGTAAAAGACAAAGTTATGTTTAGACGGGTCTCTAATTTTTTTTTTTTTCGTTGTGAAGAGAAAAAGACAAAGGTTCAACTTCGTCACGTCTTTGAAATCCGACTACTACTGATTCAGTAATTGACTTGTCATGTGATTTATTGACTTTATTCGTTTGCGGAACATTTTCATGTTCCGCTAGTACCAATACTAATCCCCTTCGGTTCCACGTCTTGTGGGTCTCTCTCTCGATAGCCTTCATAATTTCTGAGGTATACACCGGGTGGACCGACGTTTCTTTAGACCTTTCGTCACTTTACTTATTTAGTCCTTTCATCTAGTTTCTTTCGACCTCTCACTCTATTTACATTCACTTAATCTTCTTTCCCTCTTTTGAAAAGATATTATACTGGTTCTGAAAGTCCTTCGATTTTACATTCTATTGTTAATTCCCTTTATTTCTAGTTCTCAGACATATAAAGCACATATACTAATCAGACAGATGTTTAACAAGATTTCACATCGTCAGTCATAGTCCTTCACAGGAATCACCGTCTGTTGTCTTTAGTTAAGTTCAAATTCGTTTTGTTATTTAACGATTTTCCAGATACAGATCATAGAGTCTCAGAACTAAACTCCCTCCAACCCCCCGTCGACCTCTTACTCAGAGTCTTCACCTGTCGTGGGTTTCCTCTCCTCTACCGGAGGTAGGGGTGTGACTCGGGCTAATCCTACGAGATAATAATTATCGGAAGGGTCACCCGTGAGTTCGAAGTAGAGGAGATTACAAAGGTAGTAACGACACCCTTTAAGGAGTTACCGGTGCAAAGGGGAATTCTAAGTTTTGACGTACTTGAGTAAATACTTCGTCTTTATCTCTGTGTCTTCATCTCTTGTTTGGATACCTGTGGTTCTACCCTTCCCCACCCGACTTAACCCTCTAACCCTAACTGTGTATAGATGTGACGACGACGACGATTCAGCGAAGTCAGCACAGGTTGAGACACGTTGGGGTATCTGTCGTCGGGTGGTCTAAGGGGGCAGGGGCCCTAAGAGGTCCGTTCTTGTGACCTCACCCAACGGTAAAGGAAGAGGTTACGCACTTTCACTTTTCACTCTCACTTCAGCGAGTCAACACAGGCTGGGAGTCGCTGGGGTACCTGACGTCGGATGGTCCGAAGAGGCAGGTACCCTAAAGATCCGTTCTCATGACCTCACCCCACGGTGACGGAAGAGGTTGTAGATGTGATGATACATATTTTATCCATTGATTACTCTTGCCTGACATATCGTGTCCCTTGAGATGAGTTGTGAGACGCTACTGGATCTACCCTTCCTTTGGGTTCCTTCTCCCCTACGTCCATATGTGACTGACTGACATGACGTGTCGTCTCTAATTGCGTTGTAACATTTCGTTGATATGAGTTCATTTTATTTATTTATATTTTATTTTTCCCATTGTCTCTCTTTTTCTTTGGTTCGATCCCCGCCGCCCCCCACACCCCCCTTAGCGTAACAACTCGTTGAAATTCCTGTGCTATTTCTAATTCCAGTAGTCTTTTTTCTTTCTTTCTTTCGAGTTTCGGGGTCCGTACGTGGAGAG
Organism: Capra ibex; assembly: GCA_006410555.1. Taxonomy (NCBI): domain Eukaryota; kingdom Metazoa; phylum Chordata; class Mammalia; order Artiodactyla; family Bovidae; genus Capra; species Capra ibex. The sequence goes on along the minus strand of SJYO01048061.1, from coordinate 12,090,561 downwards.
GAACGACTGACCCGGACACAGTATACCTGTGAACATCCTGTACCCTCTCTCGCTCTCTCTTTAACGACGTAGAGAGTGGCATGTGTGACACCCCTAAAGGAGTTTTTCTCTTCAGAGAAGAATGGGAGGGTGGTTTATTCTGTGTAGCTTACGGGAGATATTTATGACTTACAAACTGTCACGATCGTTAAATCGAATCAACCTAATTATTTACCTTCATCTTAAGTCAAAAGGACTGACCGGACGGGGAGTTTTTTCTTCCTTCCTTCTTTCTCCTCCTACCCCAGGGGTCCGACCCCCACCCCCCGTTAGTACACACCCCCACTTCTCGTTTCTAAAACTTCAGATCCTAAATTTAGAGTCAATATTGTGAATGATAGAAACTTGAACCCATTTAGACAATGTCGCAGTCGACCCACTATCAATTTTATCTTCACTTTTCTGATAATAGGAAGAGAATCTTAATAAGACTCCTATTTTAAATTTTTACGTAGGGTGAATGAATAACAAACGGACCTTGTCCTTATTCACGAGTATTTTGCAGTCGGTGAGATCGGTGAATTCGACACATCAAGGTGGGACGAGAGTGTCCCGTCGGCTGTGTACGTAGCTGAGCCTTGTCTAAGGGGTAGAAAATTAAAGAGCAGGAGGGTCTCGATTCCTCTTAGGACTGCCTTTGGAAGACGTACGTCACTAGAACTGACGAAAAGACTCAAAAAGAATGAACTGAGGGAATTAAGACTCGGAGTCAGAGGACTCTGACGATGGAATTCTTAATTTCCATAAGATGGAAACAGACGTAAGGACTCAAAGCACAAACCAATTTTTAGGATCGATACGGTTGCCGGGAAAGACCTTGATGATAGGACGAGAAGAGAACGATCAGTGGACTGGTAGCTAGAGATCGAGGAAACACTGACCTAAGGTGATAGTACTTGTACTTGAACGTTCAGTTACCAGAACTGAGAATTAGTACAAGATAGTAAGTATTCACCACACTGGAATCTGTTCAACGAATTGGAGAGACCTGGAATGGACGTAATAAACATATTTCTCCTACAGTTACTCGAACCGTGTATTTTTATGGCAACTAATTATAGAGTTGCTCACAAGAAGTAATACTTATCCGTTTCGAAGACCATCCTATACACTTACGTGCGAGTCAGGACAGGTTGAGAAATGTTGGGATACCTGACATCGGGTGGTCCGAGGAGACAGGTACCCTAAAAGGTCCGTTCTTAGGACCTAACTCAACGATAAAGGCGGAGGTGTCCTAGAAAGACTGGGTCCTTAGCTTGTATGCTGAGGACACAGAGGACGTGACGTCCGTTTAAGAAATGGTGACTCGGTGGTTCCTTCGGAGACCACCCTATGATATTGTCTTTTTTCGAGATGTTGACTAAAAGAGTCCTCCCCAATGTCATTCTTTAAGTATCTTCTACACGATCGGTCTCATAGACATTCTTTGATTCTGGTTCTATTGAGGTGATCCCTTGAAATATTTTACTAGGATTTTGACTACCTCTCTCTCTCTGTAAAAGGTAAGTGACGTAGGGACACCTAGTATTACCTTCTACGTTGGTGTCCCCGGTTCTTTGTCCTGTCGTAAGATCATAACCCAGGGTAGTGTCTTAACCTCTGGTCAGGGAGGTTCAAAGACCCTGAGTAAGATGGGTTCCTTATCCACGGTTGGAACACACCTTAGTAAACATCTCAAAAAGTTTTCGTGGTCAGAAGTCCAGGGTGGGATTTTCAGATTGCAAATTGACCTACCTTGTCTCCTTCTTTATTTTAAGTTTTAAATTTTTAAGACAAAATCTTTCTTTCCGTTTCTCCCTTCCTCTCACCTTCCTTAACGACTGGACCCTTCAATGTCAAACTCTAGTAGATCTAGTGCACGAAGGACCTGCACGGGACTTTAGACACTCCTTTTCTATTTTCGAGAACTATTTAAGGACATAGACTACAACAACCACTCGAACTTATCGAGTCTGAAAGTGGTAGTTCTTTGAGAATGGTTTCAGATTTGATTTAGGGGGAAGGACAACTTTCGATTCAGGGTAATGAGGTCACGAATCGAGTCTCCTTTGTTCTGGACGAGTACTGCAAATGGGAAGAGGTAGGAACTTCACAGTAGAGTAAAATATATTCACTTAAGAAGAACACGAATTACTTTGACTAAATGGTAAAGATGACTTGACGTCACACTTAGTCGAGAGTTCGTTGAGTCCCGTCATGGAAGAACGAAGGATTCGGTCTAAAACGACATTCTCGGTCGACAGACCCGGACTTCCCGTGGTTCCGTCACCATACCGTCCTGGTCGTAGACCGGAAGTGAGTCTGGTTGGTAACTTGACCGGACACCGATGTTCGGGAACTATCGTCGGACCGAAATAATTTGGAAAGACGGTTAGGACCCTTTACTTTTTGCTCAGAAACCGTTAGAAGTCAGACTGAGTCACACGTAAATACGGTTCCATATTTTATGTTATCGGTGACAAGGACTCGTAGATCTCATACGGTTTCTACAACATTCTTAATCTATTTTGAATATCTGTCTTGTGTGACGGTCCTTGTCTCAGTAGAGTTATTTACCACTGACCATAACCGTAATAATGGTTAAGACTTTCACCGGAATTTTCCCACTGTACTAATAAGAGTAAAATGTTCCTACTTTAGTTATAAATCTTTCCAAGGTAGTGAACAGGTTCCAACGTGTCAAGTAGTCACCTTCCCGTCAGTAATTTACGTCCCCTTAGAAAATTGTTATCTTGGAACGGGTTCTACCTCACGTGTCATGTAAACACGGGTGAATACCATCAATGGGTATCAACCCTTCTTCCAAAGTATCTGGGACGTTATTTTATGAAGGTTCAGAAAACGTGTCGTAGTGTTTAGTGGATTTGTTATTAGGAGGTCATCTGATGACGAAGAAACCACACATACACACATTTAGTGTGTACCCATACGTGTGTATCTGTTACACTAAATAACCGAATTACCATTATCCTCTCTCTCTGTCCACTACTTGACCTGACTTATCACCGGTACTGTGTATAACTAATGTAAGTCTATAATTAGTTATAGTAAGTAAAGTTAAGAGATAAATAATAGTTCCCGTATACACGAACTTTCACACGTGATTTAAGGTACCTCCTATATTTACTTTTTTTACCGTCACAGGTCCGTGAGTCTTTAACAGCACACCAATTTTGGGAGACACTTTATCCCTTAGGTTGTTATATTCCTTGACAAGTAATTTCACAAGTTGATTTGTATTTTAATTCATGATTTTACATATTATCGATGGAAGTCCTACTTAATCCCTTTCTTTTCTCAACCTGGAAATGTTTCCTTCCGAAGTACTTCCTTCTCCACTCTCTACTTGTGACTCCTAAATTTCGGTTCTTCTCTTTTCCCACACTCACAGGAAGGGAAAGTAGGGTTCGGACAATCCTTAGTCGAACTCGTTTCGTGACTCCAGTCGTTAAGTAAATTAATAATTAAGTAGATGGTACATTTAGATCATATACAGTCTGAAGATTATTCTTCTCTTTAGTCGTACAACATATACTGCCTGTTACTTCTTCGATGTACTCTCTTGTCTCTTAAACTACCCCCGCCCCCCACCAGAGCTCCTTTTCCTGTGTCTCTAACCAACCCTATTTTAAGACGTGTGGGTCTCTCTATTTCTACCCTACTGGGTACTCTTTGACGAGACTTGATGACTCCTCCTCTTTTTTTCAATGTCACTTTCACCCCATTCTCTTTTTGGATATCTCCTCGTTCCGAGACCAATGAACCACGGTCCGATTCTGTGTTTGTGGATTTGTGTGATGGGCACAAGTATACATATATGTGTCTCTCTCCGACTCTTGGGAAAACAAATGAACTAAACCGGTACGATTTATAAGTTCTTTTTATGACAACCGTTACCTATGAAAACTTCCGTTTTTGTTCAGTCATTAGGAGTTAAGGCCAAAAGTCAACCTTTAGCTTATCGGTACCAGATCGAGGAAATCCTTTACAAGACTGCGGTGGGAGGAATTGTGTCTAAACAAGGAGGTAATGACCATATGTCTTTGATACTCCTTTAAAAGTAGACATGGGTCTTTAGATACATAAATCAATTTCTTCCCTAAAAGGAGACTTCTCTATATTCCGTTACTCCACACTTACGTTTTAGAAAAGTTATTTTAATTTGTTTAAGTTTGTCAAAGTACACGAAGTGTCGATGATTTTTCCGTGTCTCTAGTTTAAAATAAAAGGATAACAGTCTTGATCCCAGATTAAGAATATTTTTAAGGTACTGTGGGTTCAATTAATCATATTTAGACGGAATTTACCGTTAACCGAAGTAATTTACTGTCTTTTTGTAAAATCTTACTGAGAGAATCGCCCCTTCCTACACTTTTAACGGTTTCTTACCGAAAGTAAAATCTTAGGACCCTTCTTAAAGTGTGTCGTCGTTTGTATTAAGGTGAGTTTGGTATACTTTGGTAATATATGGATTTATCGATGTTTCGAGACGGACATTTTTATTGTCGTTTGCGTCCTGAAGATTACTTATTTTTACTTCAAATTTAAATATAGTTCATAACCGAACCGTCGATTGTCGAAACCAGATTTAGAGTCAACTACAGGAAGACAGAATCAAGGTCTGGTGTACCCAAACGAAAAAGGGTAATACTCAAATCGTTTATGCCCACGTTGGTAGGGTTTGTGGTCAGTCAGTTCGTTTTCCTCTACATAGGTATAATGAGAGTTGGATCGTACGGATACCCATGTGGTCCTCGAAGGTGTCTCTGTCTTCACCGGACTCATAAGTGTTATACTTACTACAGTACCTCTGGTGAGATGGGAAAGGATGACGACATGACTGTAGTCGTCTGTTCCCTTAGTCGGTCTTCTTGTCTTCGTCTTTGCCGGCTGTCTGTTTGGGCGACATCGGTCAGAGGTTGTTAAAGTGATCAAACCAAGTTACCAAAGACCTCTTTGCCTTCGATAACGAGGTTTACTGAGGACTGTTAAAAATCAGTAAGTTCGAAGGATATGACAACGGGGAAGTTAACGAGTCTATTCTTCCCCGGTCGTTTCAGTCGATGCCTAATGCTTCTTTCCTCGACCGAAAACGAAAAACAGTGTAATTGTCCTTACCCTTCGTTCCTCAAATCTGCTAGTCTGTGATCTCACTAATCTCGTTACGGCATGGACGAACGAAAAAGACCATAACTATGTGGCTGACTGGGACGTAGAACTTTATGTGTCGATAATTATAGAGAGAGTAAAGTTTTCGTCTTTCCGTTAATTCTTATAATGACCTTATGTATGTATATATATATATATATATATATCAACAACAAGTCAGTGATTTAGTACAGACTGAGAAACACTGGGGTACCTATAGTCGTGTGGTCCGAGGAGATAGGAAGTGATAGAGAGTCTCAAATGAGTTTAAGTACATGTAACTCAGTCACTACGATAGATTGGTCAAGTAGCAAACGGTAGGGCAAGAGGAAACCGAAAGTTGGAAAGGGTCTTAGTCCCAGAAAAGGTTACTCAGTCGAGAAACGTAGTCCACCAGTTTGATAACCTCGAAGTCATAGTCAGGAAGGTTACTTATAAGTCCCTACTAAAGGAAATCCTAACTGATCAAACTAGAAGAACGACAGGTTCCCCGAAAGTTCTCAGAAGAGGTCGTGTTAATCTTTCGTAGTCAAGAAGCCTTGAGAGTATAGGTATGTGCTGATGACCTTTTTTGTATCGAAACTGATATACCCGGAAATATATGTGTACGTATATGTATATACCCCGAAGAGGTCAACGAGTCGTCATTTCTTAGGCCGACGTCACGGCTTCGGAGTCCTCTGTACCCAAACTAGGGACACAGTCCTTCTAGGGGTCCTCCTCCCGTACCGTTGGGTGAGGTCATAAGAACGGACCTCTTAGGGTACCTCTCTCCTCGGACCGTCCGATGTCAAGTGTCCCAGCGTTTCTCAATGTGTGCTAACTTCATTGAATCGTGTGTGTGTGTGTGTGTGTGTGTGTGTGTGTATATTTCTTAAAGGAAACGAGACAGACCGAATTCTATGATAAGACGAATTCGTTAAAATTAGCGATTATTCGTTTACGAATATGTTAAGAGTAAATTCGGTTATAATCAAAATAAGTTTTTTCTATTGTAAAATGATACTAAATGGAGAACTTAAATTATCATAGATTACTCAAAATTTTATAATTGAATCGGATTTTTTTTTTTTTTTTTGGTTGTGTGTTTCCGTCTCTCGGATATGGTTGGATAGGTACACGTTACCCTCTACGGGTGTAACTGGATCCTACAGATTAGATAGAAGAATTAAATAAAAATTTAACCTCCTTTTAACTAAATGTTACAACGTTACCAAAGACGGTACGTTGTTGTGTTTAGTCAGTACTAATATATACATAGTGAAAGGAGAACTCGGAGGGAGGGTCCGGGAGTAGGGTGGGGAGATCCAGTAGTGGTTCGACCCGAGGGTCACAATATATCTTCGAAGAGTAGTCGATAGGCAAAATGTGTACCACCACATATATAAAGATGATCTAATAGATATTCCCTTTTCCACGTGTAGTTGACAAGTGTAATTCAGTGACATGGATCCAGTGTGTGTCAGGTAAATCATTCAAAAGATACGGTGACCAGGAGTTATTGTCACCAAAGTCACAGGGTCTGTCTCCGTACAAGACTCGGTTTCCACTCTTAGAGTCAAGGGGTGTGGGTCTTTCCGTCCACCTGTTCTACATTTATTGTAATCTCCGGTGTATTATGTGTCGGAATTCGACCCGAAGTACTCCTTATTTAAAAAATTATAGGGAATTCTGAACCCCCGAGAATAACTTTTTTTGTTTTAGATATATGTGTTTTATGTTACGATGTCGTTCTAGTGGTTGACTGCAAGAGTCCAGTATAACGTAAATGTTTTATATTAAACACAGTACTCCGTCATATAAGTGAGGAATTTTTGGAGTGTAAGTCGTTTTAGTACATACTTTTTATTGGTCTCTAATACGTTTTTTTACTCTAATACCTGTCTGGTGAGTGTTAGTTAAGTCAGGTATCGTTCTTGCACGCGATTGTTTTTGTTATCACTAGAATTCTTTTTATGATCAAAGTAAATTTTCTGTGACTGTAAGGGTTATTTATCTCTTTGTGATTCACTTGTGTAACCACCTTCTTCTACATTCCTTCTCGACTCCGACAACTCAATACCTTTTTTCTAGTTTTACCGGTTTACAACCCCTCAGCGTTTTAGCCCTGAAGATTCTGTTTCGGGTGCCGGTGTGACTGAGTCGTCCTTCTCACATGACATTACTTACGGTGTGTACCAGAGAAAAGGAGATATCGTACTTATGTATCATAAACACATAGTGAACTACCACATTTTGTCATTAGGCGACCCGGTTCAGTGTGTTCCTGACTGGATACACTAACCACGTAATGTTAATATAGGAAAATGAATGGTGCTTATCCGATCAAGAGGTGTGTCTTTACCCAAAGGTTTTCCACCACCGTCACCATTTCTTAGGTGGACAGTTACGTCGTCTGGATTCTCTATTTCCAAGTTAGGGGTTGGTCGTCCCACCCCTTCTAGGGGACCTGTTCCTTTACCGTTGGGTGAGGTCATGACACCGGACCTCTTAGGGTACCTGTCTCCTCGGACCGTCCGATGTTCAGTCGTACGTCCGTACGGTGTGTCTTTGTTTTCAAAATCGTCTCGTTTAGTTTACAGCACAATTAAAAGAAGAGAATAGGTTCGGAGGTAACTTGAGGATAGTCAAAGAGGGTAACAATGTTTTCACCATGATAATGGACTTATGGGGTTCGAACTTAATGTAAAAAAAAAGTGAGGTAGAATAAAAACTTATCGTTCGCCGTTCTCATAAAGTAAATGGTAGTTCTTCATGGTGTGGTCGAAAGTTGAGGAGAAAGGACAGTTCCACACCAACTTCTTTCTTAGTTGTTCGGTCGACGTCTCTGTTTTACGTCCTCTCCCCGTCGAGAACCAAAGACAGTGGTTACACTTGGTTCTCAATCTGGACCTTCAGTACTGGTCTCGCCCTTTACTCACACACTTCTCGGTGATCCAAGAGACGGTTCATAACTATGCCTAGCACAATATGATGGGTTCCCGATTCACCCTTTACGATCTGAGACACAATCTTGTTAAGTTCCGTTTCTCGGTCCCTTTGTTGTCTCTCTTTTTCGTCTTGACCTTTCCCCCTACGCCAGACCGGTTCTGAGTAGGAAGTAAATGTACTTAGTTCTAAGTAAATGTCCCTGAGGGGTCCACCAGGTCACCAATTCCGTGACACCAAGGTGACGTCCCCCACGTGCAAGTCAGGGACCAGCCCCCCACTTCTAGGACGTGTGGTACGTATGTGGTTTTTATTATTTTTAATTTTCCTTTTCCACGTAAATGTGGGAAACACACACTTCACCCTAAATAAAATCCTTTAAGTCTACTCTAATTGGTGTTGTCGGAGTAAAGAGGGATTTGACACCCACGTCTGACTGGTAGTTCTAGATTAGAAAGAGAGAGTGGGTCATATGTCTGTCAACAGGACCCGTACAGGGGAGGGTTAATCTTGACTTATAAGATTCAAATGAATGACAATCTACACCGGTGTACTGATGTGAAAGTCGTTTCCTTATATTTGTCTTCACCACTTACGGAAAAGTCGGAGTATTATTTTATTCCGATATCGAATTTTGGGACTCGTATAGAGAAGGTACTCGAGAAAGAGAAAGAAAGAACGACAATTGAGTCTGTAACGTCGTTGGAGCAAAGAACTAACGGTACATCCTACGGTGGTGTGTTTTAACCGTCTTTTGACCCATGGTTTATTGAAACTCCTCATATCAACGGGATAACTGGACGTTTATAATAGACTCTTTCTTTAGTAAAGGGTATAAGAAATTCGGAGGTAGGGAACGTCAGATCGAATAGAATTTATTATATGGAGGATTCTGAAAGATATCAGATAGATCAGTATAAAAACAATCAATTAATAAAATTTTGGTTAAATAATTAGTTTTCTGTGAAAACTTATAAGTCAGAACGGTAAGGACTCGTCTTATTTCACTTAGAGAATACCTAGACTCGTCACAAGAGGGTCACTATACCCGATAAACAACTACAACAAGGGAGGTAGACTACTGTAAGAACTTGTAAGAAATCGACAAGGTTTAACAGTGTTAATATTAAAAACTCGACTCCTTCAGTTATTTCGTTTAAGAATAAAATAAAAATTCTTATGTACTCTATCTTATGTGTCTTTACAAAAAATTTTGATTCCTCCGAGAACAAAAAACTTTATAACTTCACAATCAACGAGTCAGTACAGACTGAGAATAATAGGGTACCTGACATCAGGTGGTCGGAGGAGACAGTCACCTTAAGAGGTCCGTTCTTATGACCTCACCCAACGGTAAGGGAAGAGGTGCCCTAGAAGGGTTGGGTCCCTAGTTTAGACCCAGAGGACGTGACGTCCTCTTAAGAAATGACAGATTCGGTGTTTTATATGAATTATAATATATATAATTCATATTAATATCTATTTCCATCGTAGAGTTTAGTTCTTTTTTCAAATAATTATTTTTAACAGAACCCAGATTGAGAGGTAAACTTTTTACGTCGTTTTTACTTAGGGATGGAGTACAGAATCTCGTTTTAATAAAGGTGTGGTTAATCATTATATTCAAATTTACTTTTTATTTATATGTTTGAAGTGTCACTCATAAATAGATTGAATAGGTTGTTTACCTTTTCTTAAAAACTATTACTGTTCGTCTTCGAAGTCTTCCTTTTTAGTCATTATCTAAACTGAGACGTTTATAAATTTTAAAAATTAAGTTTCCTTTGACTGTTTTATACTTTCACATATGTTTCCTTTAGTTACAGAAACTTTGTGTCTTTTGATTCAATGATCCGTTTTGTAAAGTTGTCTTTTACTTTCTTTCTAAAATTAGTTCAGAACCCTATCATTTGATTTTAACTGACGTTTGTACATTTTTACAAGTCGAAGTGATTGTTAAGTTTTAAAGTTTAGTTTTGTTTTTACTCTCCGATATAAAGTTGATAATCTAACCATCCCTTCGAGTAAGGTGATCCTTCTCCTGTGTGTCTAACCTCTCATCCACACTTAATTCTAAATACTTTAGAGCGGAGGGTGAACCTGGTGGACATGGAGTGGTCCTCGTACCGAAGGTCTGACTGTCCTAGAGATTGAGGGAGACGCAAGACTAAGAGTCCCCCAAGTCGTCAACACAGAAATAAGTGTGGATGACAAGGACTAGTGAATAAGACAAGTACAGTTCTAAGGTCTTCTAGGAAAGACCACGAGTATGGGAATTTATACTAGTACGGGTATTTTTTATGGAAATAATTTATTACTGAAAGAAAACGATTTTAAATTTACTGTTTGGGGGGTTTCTTTCAAAGAGTCGATTAATCCCTCTTCTTTCGATCTATTCATCCCTACGTCCTTCCTATTTCAAGTCCAGGTGTACTATCGTATTGATAATTACCCTAGTGGGACTATCTTATAGAAAGGGAGACGAAATAGGAGAGAGACCTAGTAGACGGATATTCTGTCTGGGAGGAAAGGTCTCATAAGGGGGTACACTCTGATGTATATAGGGTAAAGAGTAACTAACTATTCGTTTAGTTAGTTTGACTGGGACATCACTTATTCCGAGACCTACATGGGAAGTGTGGGAACCCCTTTTCACAGTAAGATTTATCCACCAGGGTTATAGACATAACGGTCGTGACACCGGACTCCAAGTCGGAATCGTCGTCTACTCTTAGTGGATTCTTACTGTAGTCTCGTCTAAAATTTTGTATAGTTTTACCGGTCTACAGTACGGTTGGACCGGGACCCCGACTCGGTATGAACAGAACAACAAAAACAAGAAATCACAGAATTTCATGGTCTCTACTAAATTACGATTATAAGTTGTGCCTGACTCATTTGTCAGGGATGTTGTCGCCAAGAGTTTCACACCAGGGGTCTAGTCGTAGTTCTAGTGGACGTTTGAACAGTCTTTACGTCTAAGAGTCCGAAGACTCTTAGGACATCCGGGGGTTTGGATGTCTTAGACTTTGGGGTTCCCGTCCCACCTTCTGAGAAACAATCGTTATGGAGGTCCACTAAGACTGTACGTCCGAGTTTAAACTTTTGATGACGTGGTCCTGTCAGTAACACTGTAAAACTCTCAGGGATGAGACAGGCTCGTGAGTCATATATATCTACTTTATTACCAGATTTTTTCATTGAAACCACACTATTCATGGCAATCTTTTCTCTCTGTTGCGTTATATTTTCGGGTCTCCTTCTTTGATAATTTTGAGTTACATCCTTCCGAAAAACTCGTCGGGAAAGTAGTCAGAGAGTCTGGTCCACTGGTTATAAACTACAACTGTTCTAGTACAGACTCCCCAGTAGTGTCTGGTGTCCGACCACTGGTTTATAAGATAAATGAAAGGTAGAAGACTACTCTCTAGACGATGGAGTCAATGTGTCTCACTCGGACTCTAACTCGCCTTCTTTACCGTTTTACTAAACGGAATAGCTCCGAAAGGACCACCGATTCTCCAATTTCTTAGGTTGACGTTACGTCCTCGACGACGACGAGAATTCAGTGAAGTCAGTACAGGCTGAGACACGCTGGGGTCTCTTCCGTCGGGTGGTCCGAGGGGGCAGGGACCCTAAGAGGTCCGTTCTTGTGACCTCACCCAACGGTAAAGGAAGAGGTTACGTACTTTCACTTTTCACTCTCGCTTCAGCGAGTCAGCACAGGTTGAGAATCGCTGACGTCGGATGGTCCGAAGAGGCGGGTACCCTAAAAGGTCCGTTCTCATAACCTCACCCCACGGTAACGGAAGAGGTCGTTAAGTCCTCTGGCCACAAGTTTACGTCCTCTGGCCCTAAGTTTAGGGATCAAACCCTTTTAGGGGACCTCTTCCCTTACCAATGGGTGAGCACAAGAACGGACTTCTTAACGGACGGAATAGACGACCTGCGGTGTCGATGCGGTCGGAGTAAGAGTCTTCAGTTGGACAGTTCCAAACGACTTAAATTTCCAAGACTGGGTCGTACAAGTCGTGACTCGTTCACTGATCCCGGTTTCACTCCGACCTAAGGCTGTCTTTGTGCGCGCGCGCGCGCGTGTGTGTGTGTGTGTGTGTGAGAGAGAGAGAGAGTGTGTGTGTGTGTGAGAGAGAGAGAGGAGAGAGAGAGAGAGTGTGTGTGTGTGGGTGTGGGTGTGGGTGTGGGTGTGTGTGTGGGTGTGTGTGTGTGTGTATGTGTGGGGGGGTGTGTAAGACCACACGAGGCCATGAAGGCCAGGTCCCGGGCGTTGTCGTTTCGGGTCGAGGAGGGCTCGTTGGGTCGTCCTTCCTTTCCTCGGTTGGTCTTCGTTCTTCTTCAGTTCCCCGACCAGACGGTGACGAAACGTCCTTGTTCGAAGGCCCTGCCTGCTGCTGCGGTGAAAGGCCCGACAAACCGGCCCCCGGAGGCCCGGCCTCGCTTGGAGCCAGAGGCGGCGACGGGCCGCGCAGGAGGCGCTCCCACGTCACGGGTCGGCGCCCGCGGGCCCCTTGCGCCCCTGGCCGGAAGCGGGACCCAGCCTGTCAGTCACCCCAGACTATTCGGCCCGGACGGGGCCCTTGTCGCTCGGGGAACGACCGCCGGGACCGCCGTCTCAGCCGGGGCGAGTCAGAGAGGAACCGCCGGACCTGCTCGACGCGCCCCTTCGCCCCATACCCACGTCCCGTTTCCCGTGGAGAGCCGGAGGCCCCGAGTGGAGGGAAAGAACGTGGTGGAGGCAGGGACAGGGGGAAGAAGGCGCAGAAGGGGAAGCGACGACGACGATTCAGTGAAGTCAGCACAGGCTGAGACGCTGGGGAAGCGATCAAGGAGGAAAAGACGTAGAAAGACGTCGAGAGGAGGGTCTGTGCCCAAAATTACCACCCTCGCTCGGCGACGGGACGACCTGAGGACTCGAACGTGAAAGGACCTTCGCGGAAGGTTCATCCCAACTTTTTCTTTATCGTTTCCTATCTCGCCGACCTCTCTTAGTTGTCTTCACTAAAACCTGTAGAGGGTGGGTAGGGATGTCGTGTTGACTTTTGTCTCAGGTCCTCTTAGTGACGACGACTCGTGTTAATAGTTCGTCTGATTTATCTACGGGTCCTGTACCGAAAGACCGTCCCTCCACCCCCCGCCCCCCTAGGGCATTCCGAACCTTGTGATCACAAGTCAGGACTGACTTTCATCATTAATGGATCCTCTGTTCCTCTCCACTACCACTCCACGACCGGACTCTCACACACACGTGCGTACGCGTGTTTCATGGTCCCAACCGCGACCCTATATATGTGTGTGTGTGTGTGTGTGTGTGTATATATATATATGTAACGTTGGTAAATTTTTATATTTTTGATAAGAATACAAGACTCTACCTAGACGTGCATAAACCCTAAAAAGCAAAACAAAACTAAAAAAATCAAGGACCCCACTATGATTCTCCTACCGTACTAGGTCTTAGTGACGAAATCTCGTCAAATGTTTCACACTGAAGTTCTGGTCGGTCGCTGTGACAGTGTACCCTCATACAATGTTTTCGTTGAAGGGGCCAGGGAAGGGGCCAGTGACCTAGTCCTTGACACCCCACTTCGGGTCGTCACACACACAGTTGTTCGGAAGGTCCAATGAACCCACGTACGACTCTAAGTTCTTGACGTCCCCCTAACCGAACGGACACGACGAGTCTTTCGTTCGTCTCTTGGTAGACTCATAAAAATTTCCCGACATTTGTTTGTTCTGACACGTGTGTTGGATCCACCGGATATTCCGGTTTTTATAATTGGGGACACCGGAGAATGTCTTTTTCTACGTCAAGATCTCTTCTTCCAGGATACCACCTCTGAGACAATCGGGAGGTCTGTAACCTCTATCCTCTTGTGACTCTTTAGGACACTTCATCACTCAACGACCCTTCACGTCCCGTTCTATCCTTCTATACTTTTTGTCTCTCTCCCTTTATACAAACTAAGAGTAAGTATACTTTCTAGTCGGAACGAAATTTCCTACACGATATTAGAGAACTCTAGTTTCATGTAAAAGAGAGAAAAAAACATCTACGTGTAATAATCGTAGTTTGTTTGTCTATATGTTCTGTTCAGATACACACCGTGTACCCTCGGTGTCGTCAGAAGATTCACCTGATATTGTAGTCGATCCAGGTATGAGTCGAGAGTGACCGTGAAGATGGAGACGTGTGTCGACAAATACACCACCAAACAAGAGGAATTCGAGGAACTTCTGTCTTTTATCTCCGACACAAATAGAAACATAAATAGTGTAGATTCCTGGATGACACTGTCCGTCGGTCATCCAGGAATTTACACATAATGAGCTATAGAAAATTTTACGAATATACACCAAGAGGTTCTACATTACCGTCGAAAGGTGTATTCACGAGCCAATCCATAAACTTCTTTGACAGACCTGTTAGGGTACCTGTCTCCTCGGACTTCCCGATGTCAGGTACCCCAACGTTTGTCAACCTGTGCTGACTTCGCTGAAGTCAAGTCAGCGAGTCAGCACAGGCTGAGAAACGCTGGGGTACTTAGCGTGGTGCGGTCCGGAGGGACAGGTAGTGGTAGAGGGCCTCAAGAGTGCAGGTAGCTCAGTCACTACGGTAGGTGGGTAGAGTAGGAGACAGTAGGGGAAGAGGAGGACGGGGGTTAGGGAGGGTCGTAGTCTCAGAAAAGGTTACTCAGTTGAGAAGTGTACTCCACCGGTTTCATGACCTCGAAGTCGAAATCGTAGTAAGGAAGGTTTCTTTAGGGTCCCAACTAGAGGAAGTCTTACCTGACCAACCTAGAGGAACGTCAGGTTCCCTGAGAGTTCTCAGAAGTTGTGGTGTCAAGTTTACGTAGTTAAGAAGCCGCGAGTCGGAAGAAGTGTCAGGTTGAGAGTGTAGGTATGTGCTGGTGTCCTTTTTGGTATCGGAACTGATCTGACTGGAATCAGCCGTTTCATTACAGAGACGAAAACTTATATGGTAGATCCAACCAGTATTGAAAAGAAGGTTCCTCATTCGCAGAGAATTAAAGTACCGCCGTCAGTGGTAGACGCCACTAAAACCTCGGGTTTTTTTGTCAGACTGTGACAAAGGTGACAAAGGGGTAGATAAAGGGTTATTCACTACCCTGGTCTACGGTACTAGAAGCAAAAGACTTACAACTCGAAATTCGGTTGAAAAAGTGAGAGGAGAAAGTGAAAGTAGTTCTCCGAAAAATCGAAGAGAAGTGAAAGACGGTATTCCCACCACAGTAGACGTATAGACTCCAAGAACTATAAAGAGGGCCGTTAGAACTAAGGTCGAAGAGAAAGAAGGTCAGGTCGCAAAGAGTACTACATGAGACGTATCTTCAATTTATTCGTCCCACTGTTATATGTCGGAACTGCATGAGGAAAAGGATAAACCTTGGTCAGATAACAAGGTACAGGTCAAGATTGACAACGAAGGACTGGACGTATGTCTAAAGAGTTCTCCATCCAGTCCACCAGACCATAAGGGTAGAGAAAGTCTTAAAAGGTGTCAAATAACACTAGGTGTGGCAGTTATTTCCGAAACCGTATCAGTTATTTCGTCTTTATCTACAAAAAGACCTTGAGAGAACGAAAAAGCTACTAGGTCGCCTACAACCGTTAAACTAGAGACCAAGGAGACGGAAAAGATTTTAGTCGAACTTGTAGTCCCTCAAGTGTCAAGTGCATAACGACTTTGGATCGTATATGGTTGACAGTTTATTCTCTAACTTATTTCATTTCCGAAACCCTGGAGACTCTGTCACTTGTAAAATACATATACATATATTTCATAAACATTTTCTTTCAATAGAGGACGAAAAGTTTGAAATAAGAATACTTTCAAGACGTGGTCAAAGAGTACCGACTTTCTTTAGTCTTTTCCTAAAAGCAAAAATGTCTTTTTTTTTTACTTTTAACACAAGTCGTGGACGACTTGACGAAGGGGGTCCTTGTTCTCACCGAGGCGGTTCGAGGAGGCGGTCTTGGATGTGAGTCGTGGAGTTGTGGGTCGGTGGTATCGAGACTTGACAGACTCGTAGACACGAAATAGAGCTAAATAGAACACGTGGGTAATTATTCTATATAGGATTCTATACACAAAGAAACTAAATTCGGTGAAACCGAAGGTTTTCAAAAGTATCCTTGTGAGAGGAACCATAGTCCCCTTCGAACATTACAGACAGAAACTAATTTGACACAAAGGGAGTATGTTGTCCCGGATAGAAATTGGTGAGTTTTAGTTATAAAATAACCTCTTCGAATTACAACCAATTACAACGATCACAATAAAGAAGTGGACTCAGTGGAGGGATAAGTGATAAGAAGTATTCAAATCGTTTGATTCGTATATACGAATCTAAAGTCAAGATTTCTGGTCTTAGTGTCGTAGGTAAAAATGACTTACTACAACAAAGACGTACGACCGACTGTCGGTAATGATTATGATGAACCGACGTCACTTCGATTCTCCTTAGGATGATTTTCCCTTTTTTTAGGATTTATTGTCTATACAAGTGTTCAACGAGAGGTAAATCATACGTTAGACAAAATTTTATACACTAAGAAAATTAGGTCTTAATTATATTTTATATTTAAATAAACGTAAAGTCGTGTCAGGATCCATAAAATTGTTCTTTGATTCAAAAGACAACAGACACACACATTCAAAGGGGGGGGGGGGGGGGGTCAGTATAACATGAAACCCCTTCCTTAATAAAACTCTAAACCATCGGAAAAAAGACTATTTCGTTTTTCTTCGGTGACTAAGTTTTCGTATACAGACAAAGGAGGTTGAAATAGGGTGATCTTAATTACCAGGATAAAGTTTCAAAGAAGGACGGTAGGTCTATGGAATAAACGATGACTTAATTCTTATCCACATCGGTTGTGGACGTATTAGATGACGTCACTTTGGGACTATAAAAATTCTGGATCTTTAAATCGTAACAGTTCGTGTCTCGTGGATCCGTTTAGGTCAACCTCCGTCGGTAGTATACTTCAGAGTAAATACGTACATTGACATTTCTGTGTTGAAGTCGAACACAAAAATCGTCTTAATTAAAAAATTTTTAGATATTTTACTGTTATAGTGAAGTACTTTTACTAGACTTACATACTACCATATCCAACTTCGACGGACCCTTCCACTCCCTACGCTGGTCCCATTTCGTTCTCTCTGAAGAGTCCGTACTCGAAATTCCTCCGTAAGGGAGAGTCCTGTGACGTTCCCGGAAAACACGTCCGTAGAAGGAATTGAATGACATAATGACCGAAACGAACTGTAGAACACATCATTCATAAAATTACTCATTCATGACTGAGTGAGAATACCGTCTTTCACTTCTTGATTTGTCGGAGGACTACTTTCACTTTCTCCTCTCACTTTACAACCGAAGTTCGAGTTGTAAGTCTTTTGATTCTAGTACCGTAGACCAGGGTAGTGAAGTACCGTTTGTCTACCCCTTTGTCACCTTAGTCACCGACCGAAATAAAACCCCCCGAGGTTTTAGGTTTTACGTCTACCACTGACTTCGGTATTTTAATTTTCTACGAATCAGGAACCTTCCTTTCAATACTGGTTGGATATGTCATATAATTTTTCATCTCTGTAATGAGACAGTTGTTTCTAGGCAGATCAGTTCCGATACCAAAAAGGTCATCAGTACATACCTACATTCTTAACCTGATATTTCTTTCGACTCGTGACTTCTTAACTACGAAAACTTAATACCACAACCTCTTCTGAGAACTCTCAGGGAACCTGACGTTCCTCTAGGTTGGTCAGGTAGGATTTCCTCTAGTCAGGACCCGCAATTAACCTTCCTGACTACAACTTCGACTTTGAGGTATGAAGCGGGTGGACTACGTTTCTCGACTGCGTAAACTTTTCTGGGACTACGACCCTTTCTGACTCTTGTCCTCCTCTTTCCCTACTGTCTCCTACTCTACCAATCTACCGTAGTGGCTGAGTTACCTGTACCCAAACCCATTTGAGGCCCTCAACCACTACCTGTCCCTCCGGACCACACGACTCCAAGTACCCCAACGTTTCCCAGTCTGTGCTTACTCACTGACTTGACTTGACTAACTGAGAGAAATCCCAAAGGGGATAACCGAGTCTACCATTTCTCAGACGGACGTCACACCCTTTGGACCCAAGACATAGACCCTTCTACGGGACCTCTCCCTTTACCGTTGGGTGAGGTCATAAGAACGGACCTCTTAGGGAACTTGTCTCCTCGGACCTCCTCGATGTTAGGTTCCCCAGTGTTTGTCAGGCTGTGTTGACTCACTGATTGTGAAAGTGAAAGAAAATGACCGAATAAAATATCTATTTAATACATCTACAAAAATCGGGTTCACGACTAAGGTAGGTTTAGTGTAAAAGGTTATACGTATATATAAGTGAGTACTTAACAGACATCCATACCTCCTAGACTTCTCCGTTCCCACGGTTCTTAACAATGTCTCTTTGTCTTGACAGACTATCTTAATTACTTTGTTCGAAAACTTGACAACTCCTCTTTCGTCTGTGACAGTAGACACTATGGTAAACCTGTCCTACACACAGAGGGGCCCGTAGCGTTTGTTTAGTGGTACATGTCTCGAGGGACGGACCGTAGCGATTTCTTAATGGACCGGAATGTACCTTCTGGAGTCTTGAGGGAAACCTCAAAAGGTTCAACTTCTCTATAGGTGTGATATCTTTTAACCAACGATACTTTCTTATTGAGTCAGACTCGATTTTACGAAACGTCTGGTACTTCCTTTCACCGTCTCGACATTTGTGATTGCCTGGAACATTTGTCACAAAAGTCTGTAATATAGGGTGGTGACACCGCTACTCAGAAAAAAAAAAAAAAAGAAAGTACAGTCAACGTTCGGGATGTTTTTCAGTGCTCCTCGAAGTAACTTACGCTTACTATTTAAAATACCTTATATTCTCCCTTCCCCTACAGTCCCTCTGAATTTTACTATGAACGTAAGTCTAATGAAGTTCAATTTCTTTTTAGAAAATTTACTCCAAATTGAGGGATAATCCAATAAAATCCTTTACAAATTTACTGTTTGGATTAAAGGTACTTAAAAAACAACAAGTCAGTGAGTCAACCCAGGTTGAGAAACACTGGGGTACCTGACGTCGTACGGTCCGAAGGGATAAGAAGGGATAGACGGTTTCGAACGAGTTTGAGTATAGGTAACTCAACCACTACGGTAGGTACGGTACTTATCTATAATTGTAATCTTAGACTCCAACAAGGTAAACTATTATATATACTTACCCTCCTTATTCTATTCCACTTTAAATTTGCAACTTTACTTACAATATAGAAGCTTTTAATTTTCTATATTTTGTAATTCAGTGTAGATTTCAAGGACTTTAGGGTCAGAACCTTACTACTTTTGATAGGATGTAAATTAAAACTGACTTACTGTATTTTCCGTATTACTTCCGTTCTAGGTATATTACCTATATTTACAAGTATCTTTATGTTTATATTTGGATTTACGTACATATACACACGTATACACACAACCCCCCCATGTCTGTGTGAATGTACATTGTGTGGGTCTGGTGTTAGTCAGGATACTTCCGTTATAAGAGATTTCTGTTGATGAATAAAACAAAAGGACGGAAACCTGGGTCATGGAAATGACTTTAGTAGTCCATCTTAGGAAAGTCAGGAAGACACAGACGTTGTTATGTTCTCATAGATATTTTAACGGATGTTCTCAAGGTATTGAATCTCGAAATCCTTTGTTATTTTCTGAAGCACTTCTTACTAACTTGGTCGTATTATTTTGGAATATAAGTCAAAATGATTAGTTATTTGTCTACGTGACTGTGACTTAATGGAATCCGTTCAATGAATTGTAGAGAGTTAAAGTCAAATGAGGGCTCCTAGTATTATTCTTTCTTATGGAATGACAATATGCCACCTACTGTATTTTATTATGTTTATTTCATGATCGAAAAATTTTATGATCGATAAAAAAAGTAGTAGGTATAGTACCTTTTATTTGAAAGAGGAGTAACTCTTAACCACTTTTGGTAATCGACCTATCCTATGCTTCGTAGACTAAATACCAAGAGAAAATTCGGGACCCAAGACGAAGGGTACACACCTCAAGAAGTGTCACAAGAAGAGGACCCCCACCCTACGGAGGGTCGTGCCCCGACTCTTCAGAGTCTACAATAGACGTCATAGAGTCGTCAAGGGTAAGTTGTAGGGTCAGAAACAGAGGGTGCCATTTACTAGAAGGTTGAGAGGAGGTTTCACGGGGAGACTTACGGACGGTTCCTAATGAGTACAGGGACTTTTACCGAAGAGAGAGATACGAAGGACAGCGGTGGGGTAGGAGGGACTACCGACGTACGGACTGGGGAGGGGCACGAGGGTCTAGACACAGGGCGCGAGCCAAGACGCCCGTACCCCCCTTGGACTACGGTACTGTAAAGGCCATCCTTCTCAATGGAGACTCAAACTAGTGACGACTTTTCTTAGGGGGTTAACACACTATGGGTTTGGTACTACGGCAGACAAACCGAGGTGACTTACAGTTAGACGAACCGCTCTCGTCGGTTCTCTCGAGTGAAAAATGTTTACAGTAAGGACTAACCACAGATGATGTTTTACGAACTCTGTCTTTTGTGGTCTGCATTTTCTATGTATTTTGTATTTCCTATGAGGCCCCCCGTCCACAATCTTAATGGTACTGTAGAGATAGTGGTCGTTTGTGAATATATCGCGAAGGGCATACGTTCTATGACAAGATTCGTGAAATACATATACTTAAATGAAGGAGGAACTGTTATTCTGACACTCTATCTTTGATCATATTTTGATCTTAATGGTGAAATGTCCACCCGTCAAACTCCGTGTCCCCCAATTTAGCCAACGGGTACGTGTATCCTTTTTTATCGTTGGGTGAGGTCTTAAGAACGGACCTTTTAGGGTACCTGTCTCCTCGAACCGTCCGATGTCAGGTACCCCAACGTTCTCAGTCTGTACTGAATCGTTGATGTGGTAGTGGTGGTGGTCCCTAAGGTCAGTCTCCATCGTGAGATAGGGGAAATTTACCACACAGGCCTTATTCTAATATACACTGGTGATATGTATTACGAATTATACCCAGTAAGAAATTGGAACTTTAAAGTTATTAAATGCATATACGTCAACATAGGTGTCCTTCTCTTTTTGATAAATTTTTAATGGTTTCCTTGTAAAACCGGTGAATTGTAGTCTTTATTGGTTGACCTTTATCTCAGTGAACAGAACATCGTCGCAGGGCTTTTATTTTCATTTATCTTCTCCGTTTTCTAATGTTTCGATCTGAACGCCATGTAAAATACGAAAGGGAAACGTCTTCGTCTTTTATGTCCTATTTATTGATAAAGTACTTTGCGAGAATTCTCTTAATACTCATGGGAATCTTTATCGACATTGTGTTCAGTCGAGACGTACAGAACTAATTGTGACGGTAGATTACGGGTCACCTCTTTAGGTTTAAATCAAATCTGAGGCTTATACAGGATCACAACAGGAGGTTTTAGTGATTGTCTTTACCGTCGTGTTTAACATAATAGCTGATCCTGGGAAATTGACGTCGGTAGTAAAATTCTATTTAAAATCTTTCGAGTCCAAGATTGTGACGTCAGGTCAAAGTCCGGGAAACTACATGTATACCACTGAGTGATATTTCGACTAAAGTAATATTGGATGTTCCATGTTCCGTTTTGTAGCGAGTCACCACTGTCTTATCTGAACAACTATTTTAGATATAAATTAGACCAAAGATAAATTTGGAGAAGTTTCAAAAGTGTAAACAGGAGATAATGAAGAAGAACTTTTCACATAACTATTTTGGAAAGAGGGGAATCCATTTTGTAAAGAAATATTTATATGGTATTCATTAAACTTTATAAGAGATATAATAACTTAAAAATAGTAGATTCGGAATCGATTTCTATAAGAGGATTACTCTGAAAGGGTTTAATACTGGAGTAAGAATAGATGAACCAACTCTTTGAGAATCTATTGATACCGACATTATCCGTGTATATATAGTGTGGATCTTCTTAAGTTAAGTACCCAATTTCGAGTGAACTTGAAGGTTGAAGGACTTTCATTCTTACGAAGCCAATCACATGATTTGGTGTTCATCTGGTAGTCAACCAATGAGTCAAAGTGTTCCTGGCAAGAGTGTGACACTTACTCGGACTTTGTCCCGAGGTGACTTTCGGGTTCACCGAATACCGTCCTGTTGAACTCGTCACACGACCCCTCTTAGACTCCTAGTCTTGTCCCCTACGGATTCACCCGTCACATGAATAGTACTAAGTAGGTAAATCGTAGGAGGAGAGGAGAAACCCCCGAAGGGAACACCGAGTCGACCATTTCTTAGAAGGACTTTGACCCCCCTCTGGACCCAAACTAGGGACCCAACCCTTCTAGGGGACCTCTTCCCTTTCCGATGGGTGAGGTCATAAGAACGGACCTCTTAAGGTACCTGTTAATCTTTACAGAAACTAAAGGACAAGAAAGGTAAGGGTAATGTTTGTTACACCAGGTTTTCGGTAATCCATCCCGTGTTTTATCTTCTACAAGTTCATCTACAAGTTCTTCTCGATATTATGGGACCTGTTCCTTTACCGGTGGGTGAGGTGATAAGAACGGACCTCTTAGGGGTACCCGTCACCTCGGACCACCCGATGTCTGGTACCCCAGTGTTTCTCAGGTTGTATTGACTCGCTGATTCGTGTGTCCACCGTGATCACCATTTCTGGGACGGACGGGCGGTTACGACCTCTGTACTCTCTGCCTCCAAACTAGGGACCCAGACTTTCGAGGGGCCTCCTCCTGTACCGCTGGGTGAGATCGTAAGAACGGACACATAGGATACCTGTCTCCTCGGAACAACCGATGTCAGGTACCCCAGTGTTCTCAGGTTTCTCTGAATCGTGCGTACGTGTGGAGGGGAGAACGGAAGTCAAGACTGAGGGTACGACAGGACGACTCCGACTGTTCTTTTCATACTACTTGGATCACAGACGATATGTCTCACTTCATGTGGTCTTTCTCTTTTTATTTATAATTTAATCATATAATTGCGTATATATACCCCTTCGATCTTTTTACCATGTCTACTTGGATAAATGTCTCGCACTTATCTCTGCGTCTGTATGTCTTGTCTGAAACCTGTGTCACCTCCTTTCTCCGACCCTGCTTAACTCTCTCGTCGTAACTTTATATGTGTAATGGTATACATTAAATCTATCGATCACCCTTCAACGACATATTGTATCCCTCGAGTTGGGTCACGAGACCTTACTGTGTCTCCTCACCGTCCCTTCCTCCAAGTTCGCCCTTCCTTGTATATATATGGATACTGACTCAGTACAACAACATACCGTCTTTGGTTGTGTTTTAACATTTCGTAAAAAGGAGGTTAATTTTTAAATTTCACTTTAGTCAGAAGTTTTTTTTACTTTTTATGTTAGTGTCAAAGGTTTTCCGTTTTTGTAGGTCCCGATCTAGATCGGATTAAGGTAGGAAACTGTAAATGTGTTCATAGATCCCTTTCCTCTTTTTCTACCATAGATCCGTTGAAGTTTGGTCAAAAATTTACTCAACTAAATGACAATTTTTACTAAGACTTTCTACTATTTTGTAGTAGTTTAGACATTGATTTATCGATAAAAATCTTATCGTTCATCAAACTTAGGTAAGTTGGAGACGCCAAGTTTAGTCAAACACTAACCGTGTCGGTTCTAGTGAACGACCCCATGAACCTAGACTCGTGTTTCCTTTCCTTCATCGAACTGGACTGTAATTAATTATATTACAACAATCCTCGTTAAATCGGACGATCTAGGTTCTGGTTTTAAGAAACTCTAAATTGGAAAGACCATACTTCATGAAGATTCGTTAAAAGTCGTCGAGGTGTACCCTTAAGAATTTTACGTCTTGATTGTAATAATCTTATTACCGATACTTGGTTCTTACCCTTTTCCGTCTGTAAACATAACTGTCTCTATTTATTACCCGTTTCATTTAATAATCGATATATGGACAAAATGTACTTGATTACTAGAGTGAATATAAATACGTGTTTCGCATTACATTTTCCTTTTTGTTGATGTGAGTTTACTCTTATCATCAATGATCCCCTTCTACTAAAACTAATATAGTAATTTAAATTTCGTAAGTGAAATCTGTGACTTGTGTCGGGAGGTCACCTGGAAAATAGTATCCGAATTTCACTTCTCACGTTTTTTTGAACGTTCGACTACACAAATAGTAGAGGTCTAGTGAAGTGAAACACAAACCCTATGACTTTTGTGTGTGTCCCCTTTTTTTTTTAGTCGTAACGTAAGGACTTTTGTTGAAGTTTTGTACCCCTTTATATTCTTTCTTATTTCACTCCCTTTGGTGAACATGACTAAAAGACGGATAAGTCAAGTCAAGTCAAGTCAGTGAGTAAGTACAGGTTGAAAAACGCTGGGGTACTAGGCATCGTGCAGTCCGGAGGGACAGGTAGTGGTTGAGGGTCTCAGGTGGGTTCGGGTACAGGTAACTCAACCACTACGGTAGGTTGGTAGAGTAGGAGACAGCAGGGGAAGAGGAGGACGGGAGTTAGAAAGGGTCGTAGTCCCAGAAAAGTTTACTCAGTCGAGAAGCGTAGTCCACCGGTTTCATAACCTCAAAGTCGAAGTCGTAGTCAGGAAGGTTAATTGTGGATCCTGACTAGAGGAAATCCTACCTGACCAACCTAGAGGAACGTCAGGTTCCCTGAGAGTTCTCAGAAGAGGTTGTGGTGTCAAGTTTTCGTAGTTAAGAAGTCACGAGTCGAAAGAAATATCAGGTTAAGAATGTAGGTATGTACTGGTTACCTTTTTGGTATCGGAACTGATCTGCCTGGAAACAACCGTTTCATTACAGAGACGAAAAATTATACGACAGATGCAACCAGTATTGAAAGGACGGTTCCTCATTCGTAGCAAATTAAAGTACCGACGTTAGTGGTAGACGTCACTAAAACCTCGGGGTTTTTTATTTCAGTCGGTGACAAAGGGAACAAACGGGTAGATAAAGGGTACTTCACTACCCTGGTCTACGGTACTAGAATCAAAAGACTTACAACTCGAACTTCGGTTGAAAAAGTGAGAAGAGAAAGTGAAAGTGGTTCTCCGAGAAATCAAGAACAAGTGAAAGACGGTATTCCCACCACAGTAGACGTATAGACTCCAATAACCATAAAGAGGGTCGTTAGAACTAAGGTCGAACATGAAGGAGGTCGGGTCACAAAGAGTACTACACGAGACGTATATTCAATTTAGCCGTCCCACTGTTAAGTCCAATCACTTAAAGTAACCGGTAGTCCCTAATACAAATGTGTCAGAGAGAGATCTAAGGTACTTTCTATCTTTGGTTTCATGTTCGGGGAGTCTTTCCAGACGAGGGAACTTAACGTTCCCTTGGTTTTACTTACAAACTCAAAATACATTCATTACTAAAAGGTGCAAAACCCTTTTGATTGAGAATAAAAGAATGGAACTAAAAAGTGGGATTTTTTATCTTTAGAGGTAGGTCATTAATTTCGACCGATAAAACACATCACCGGGGTGGGAATACCAAGAACTATAGTGTATAAGGATACCAAGAGTTACAATGTATAGGGTCTGGGAATACCAACTACGATGTATAGGGAAACTCTTAGACTACGAGATGGGGTTCTTTGGGTGTAAGAATATGTCGTGAGGTCACTTGACAGGTTTGTCGAGTACTTCTACCCATGACAATAATGGTAATGAGTCACCATCTTGACTCCGAATCACTTAAACACACTGGACTAGTTTCAGTGTCTTGACCATTCGTTACTCCAACCCTGTCCTAAAAACACATCATCGACTTCCTTGTCTATCACCTAAAGTGGACGGGACCAAGTTTAGGATGGAGTTAGTGAGTGATAAACACACTGAAAGACAGGGTTAAAGTAGTAGTTATTTTACCTTTATTATTATCATGTAGTACCTAAAAACTCCTAATTTAATTTATTACATATATATCTTTAAACTTGTCACCGTCCGTATATCATTCACGAGTTGTTTGGATAACACAATAATACTACAGATATTTACAACACAAGGTCTAGGATATAGTCGTCAAAGTTAGTATTTTACCAAAAAATTTAAATTTAAATAAATAAAATTAACCTCCGATTAATGAAATTTTACAACATAACCAAAACGGTATGTAGTTGTATTCTATTACAAATTCTTTATAGGTCCTCCCTGAAGGGACCACCAAGTCACCAATTTTTGGACGGACGGTTACGTCCCCGGTACCCAAGCTAGGGACTAGATCCTTGATTCTCAGGTGTACGACGTCCCGTTCTTTCGACCACACCTTGTTGATGACTTGGACGTGAGATCTCGGACACTCGGTGTTGTTCGCTTCGGTGTCGTTACCCTTCGGCCACATGGTGTAGATCTCTCATTTGGGGTAAGTGGCGTTGATCTCTTTTGGCCGTCGTGTCGGTTTTTATTGATTTATTTGTTTATTTCAAATTTTTTATTTTGTTTCGGTATATTTAAAATTTTTCTCTGTATAGGTTCTATAGTGTATGAAGACAAAAGTATACAAACAAGATGACTACATAGAATCATACTGATTATTATTTATCAACCAGACTGATACTCTCAGAAGGTACAAATTAAAAAGAAATAATTCCAAAATCAAACAGATGGATACCTCAGAAATAGACTAGTTTCTTACGAAAGTACAGTACCACGATGTATCTTGTACATTCTTTGTTTCGAAAGGTAAACAATTGAAGTATAATTTTGACTAAAATTTACCCTTTCAGTTTTAAAGTCACTAGTCAATTGTATACTAACACAAAAAGAAATCATACATTACCTTAAGTATGGTTTACACAATTTGCAGGACTCCTGATTGTAAGTTATCGGTTCTTTTCAATGAAGATTGTCCGTTGATGTCTCATGTTTATGGTACGTACGTACGATTCAACGAGTCAACACAGGTTGAGAAACGCTGGGGTACCTGACATCGGACCGTCCGAGGAGACAGGTACCCCTAAGAGGTTCGTTCTTATGACCCTACCCAACGGTACGGGAAGAGGTCCCCTAGAAGTGTTGGGTCCCTACCTTGGGTCTAGAGGACGTAACGTCCGTCTAAGAAATGGTAGACTAGGTAGTCCCTTCAGGGTTTTGTGGTATCGTCTCGAGTTTATCATCATCTTATAGTTAGTCCTCTGGATCTAAGACCAAACCAAAAAGGAAGATTGTTCAACACACTATAGACTATATGTATATAGTGGACAGACCTAAAGGAGTAGACGTTTTACATTAGATTATGAACCTCGATTGAAGATATCACCTACGATAGCCTTGAGGTGACACGATCTGTCACCAGAGTACGAAGGAGTGTAGGAAGGGAGGTCTCCACCTCAGATAAAGGGACGAGGAACTTAGGCATAACCGGGACACTGAAGGAGACTACACCTCTTAACTCGTCTCCGTAGAAACACGTCCAGGGTTGAACCCCGAAGATGAAACCGAGACTCTAACGAAAGGGGTGACGTGTTGGGTAGGACGACCTAGACCCTAGTTGTTTAAAGTAGACGTTTCTCGGTTTGTACGATCATCCCCTTTCCTTTGACTTTCATCTCAGAAAACTTTGTTTTAGTTAAAAGACCAATAAAATAAGGTGAAGCATAGCAAAAGAATTTTCATCACCTCACACCAAAACTGTGTCTAAAAACGTAACAAGGGGATTTTAGACAGGATAATCTGAAACGGGGTCGTAGTACAAAGATCTACTTGTCACGAAGGCTTAGGACAGAGGGATTAAGGGGAGGAAAAGTGAGTGTCTCTCTTTTTTTGTGTGACTAGGTGGTAGAGTGTCTTTTAACTCTGATAAGTACTTAAATACGTGTATTTAATTAGCTTAGGTGGATTACTTCCCATTAAATATTTACGTTATATGGATAGTGGTAATAATACGTTTGTCGTAAGACTCATAAAACTCATTTTTAAATTTTTCTGTCTTTATAACGGTGGGTGTCCAAGGGACGTTTGACCCTTGACCCATCGACTGTTTTCCCTTGTAGACTTCCTTTAGATTTCTTGTTCATTACTGTCGTCGTCCCACAGGGAAAGTTCTCTTCTGTATTTCTTAACAGTCCCTCCTTTGCAATTATTGATCGTCCCACTCCACACACCTTACTTAGCGATTCTTTACACTTTGTCCTTCTCGAGTTTAGATTTCCGATCTTTTCTTTATATTCTTGTTCTTTTATGTAAATAATCTTGTCTACTGTTACTAAGAAGGAACGACAGAAGACCTCTAACTTTGTGAGTCTTTTTCTTACATCACTTTTTATTTTAGTTCCTACGGGACTTTTTGTAAATAATCTTACATATCTAATAATCTATGATATATCAAAAATTTTTTACTTTTAAATTCCAATTATAAATTAAAATTTTACGATAGTAAAGTTTACGAACTAAAGAAATGAAAAAGTAATGATCAGTTTGTTTTGGTAAGACAATAGGAACGAAAGATTTTCCTTGCTTCTTTTGTCTTTCTTGTAAGATTTTATGTCTAAAGGAAAACTTTGGGACTCGTGAAGTAGGTTAAAAGATATAAAGTCAAAGGAGCAGAGATTTATTCTTTTAGTCCGTTACAATATGTAAGACATTAAGAAACCGATTTTGACTCAAAAATAATGTACTTACGATTGACCTCCTTTATACGATTTACCGTAAAATTTCAGTCTAACGACAAACATTGGAATCTTATGTTGAATCCTTTCGTTATGACAGACGTAACGGACTTTAGTATTTGATCTTCCTGAGTCTTTTTTGATTAAACCATGTCGACCTTTCTTTAGATTCCTACGTACAATTAGATTACTGACAAATCCTATCCTTTAATATCGAATTTATTAAATATACTTAAACTTACAAGTAATTCCAAAATATCGTAAAGTTTCACTCAATAAAATTCTAGTCTTTGATTTTTACTACCATAAAAGGAAGCGTCTTTGGCCTCGATTCATTTACCGTTCCGTATTAATTACGTGTGTAATGAAGTACAATCACAAATACGTTTGGTCCTTAATGTCTTTTGTTATTTCGTAAAACTCATTGTACACACACTTATAAATGTCCCTCACTTGTTCGTATGTTCCAACTTTATTCTTAATTGATCTGTGGGAAATTTTAATACTTTCGAACGACGACAACGACGACGATTAACGAAGTCAGCACAGGCTGAGACACGCTGGGGCACCTGACGTCGGATGGTCCGAGGAGGTAGGTACCCTAAAAGGTCCGTTCTCATGACCTTTTACGGTAACGGAAGAGGAATCCCTTCACAAAAGTACCTATCCGGACTGAAACAGTATTAGTTCTCCTTCCTCCATTTGTCCTCTTACTCCTATTTCTACCATTTTCTCTGTTCTTTGTCACCAGGTCGACATCTTCTGTTTTTGTCACTCTTGGGACATGAGTGTAACTCCCCCCAGTGGGACCTTTATTTACGTCCCTTTGTTAACAAGAAGTCTCTGTCTTCCCTTCCCCCTTCCCCTCACGTTTACATTAATCAATGGTCAACAGTTCTGTAAGCCAAAAAGTATCCGAGGTTTACACCAGAAAGAAGGAACCTAAATCCCGAGGGGTCCACCGCGATCACCTTTTCTTGGACAGATGGTTACGTTCTCTACTTCCTCTGCACCCAAGGTAGGGACGCACCCCTTTCAGGGGACCTCTTCCTTTACCGTTGGGCGAGGTCATACGAACGGACCCTTTAGGGTACCTGTCTCCTCGGACTACCCGATGTCAGGTGAAACGTCAGGTGACGTTTCTCAACCCGTGTTGACTCGTCTAAATAAATAAAAAATTATAAATAAATAAACCGACGTGTCCAGAACACACTCGAATCACCAAGTCAGCACAGGTTGAGAAACTCTGGGGTACCTGACATTAGGTGGTCCGAAGAGACAGGTGCCCCTAAGAAGTCTGTTCTTAAGACCTTATCCAACGGTCCGGGAGGAGGTCCCCTAGAAGGGTTGGGTCCCTACCTTGGGTCCAAAGGGCGTAACGTCCTCCTAAGAAATGGTAGACTCGGTGGTTCCTTGACCAGAATCAACAGAAGTGACTCCGTACACCTTAGAAATCAACACCGTACATCTTATATCAAGGACCTGACCCTTATATCAAGGACATGACCCTCGAGTCTCAGTCGGTGACCTGGCGGTCCTTTCAGGGAGAAGAGGCCAAGATTTGGTGAGGAGGACCCGGTGGTCGTACGTTTCACGAAAATCCGGAGAAAATAAGTTGGGACACGGGGTTCGGGACAAAGGTAAAACTATTGATGAGAGACCTGTGACCATGAAATACCTAGACTAACCTAAGGTACTAACTAAAGACTGAGTTTGAGGGGTTTAGTGGTACCTACAAGTGTAGACTTTAAAAGAGATAAAAAGTTAAAGGATTTTGATGTGTGAAAGTAAGGGTTCAGACCCCGATAAATCAGTAATTTTTCTACAAACTTACCGGATTAATTAACCGATAAACTATATATGATGTCAGATCTAACAACACTATATTTTAAGTGTACTTCATCACCATAATCGATTCAGGAGTTTATATTCATAAACATAAATGTTACGAATAATGAATCCGTAGTTATGTAGTACAATATAAAGTGATTAAGACTTTTTAATCCTTAATATCTACTATATACACATTAATGTAATCATTGTGTCCAAATTTTATTTAATCGTGCAATAATTGTAGTTTTGATTTATAAACTTTTAATGAAATCACGTACCAACTTATAGAATGTGCTTCGATGAGTCATCTAAAGATGATTTACTTTCTATTGTAAGAGGTAAAGGAGACTAATAAAACAACGGTTTATAATTGGTGACAGTGAAGTTTTTTTTCTACTCCTGATAAAAAGATTAATTAGTTTACTCGTTCATATTAAATCCTCAGGAATAACTTTGTCCGTATTTTCTAAACCCTCCCTTATCTGAGAACTCTCAGGGAACCTGACACTAATCTAGGTTGGTCAGGTAAGACTTCCTCTAGTCGGGACCCTAAAGAAACCTCCCTTACTACGATTTCGACTTTGAGGTCATGAAACCGGTGGAGTACGCTTCTCAACTGAGTAACCTTTTCTGAAACTACGACCCTCTCTAACCCCCGTCCTCCTCTTCCCCTACTATCTCCTACTCTACCGACCTACCGTAGTGACTGAGTCACCTGAACTTAGCCACACTTGAGACCCTCAACCACTACCTGTCCCTCCGGATCACACGACACTAAGTACCCCAGTGTTTCTCAGCCTGTACCGACTCGTTGACTTGACTTGACTTGACTTTGTTATTTTATAAATCAATGTACTTCTCAAACAAAGAATAAACGGCAGGAGACCTTGTTAAATTAAGCTTGACTGGAGTACTTTAACTTCAAAGACATCGTAGGTATAAGAAGGAACCCCGTAGATCTTTAGTAAATTTTACCTTATTACATCTCACTTAGGATTGATTATTTAGCCAACGTGATAATAAGTATTCAATGACAAATTTATAATCACCTGTAAAAGACACTTACTTTTCTTATACCAAAGTAATCTACTACAATAGAAATATTAAAATGGTCGTCAAATTCCTTCTTTTACTTTTTGACAGACTTTTTGTTTCCCAGTAAATTAAAGAAAACGTAACAAGTCATTAGAAATTATAAAATTACTCTTGTAAGTACGGTTTAAATATATCTAAAAAGGGTGAAACTATAGAAATGGAATGATTTATATGAGTAATGATCATAATTTATATTTTTATTTGACGTTTACTGGATGTATAGTGAAGAAATTTTTATTAAAATTGAATTTTACAATATTTACGTCTTCTTTAGATAAACTTAGGAACTAAAAACACCGTTTATCACTGTTGAAATGTGATAGACATGTTTCTATTTACAACTAAGAATGTGTATATGTACCTGTCATGTTACAGTATTTATCTGTTAATGTTGTTTACGTTATTATATATACATATTAGGAATAAAAATAAGTTAGGACTAAAAAGTGAATAAATTAATGTAGTATAATGGATGTTATATGATCAGTGACATGTTCCTTTTTAATAAACTGTGGATTTTATTGATTTCTAGACTATACTGACAGACAAAGATATTGAAGTAACAGAAACTTGAGGAAGATTACTTCTGTTAATGAATTGTAAAATATATACGTAGTACCATATCATCTGGTTCCTACCCAAAACTGTGGTCTGACTGAACAAAAGTTTACTATCAATGTAATGAATGACCTATACACTAAATACATTCAGTGAATCTTGAAAGGTTCGGAGTAAAAGAGTAGACACTTAATATTTACTATTATATCAACCCGAAAATATCCTAACACCAACGTACTACTAATCTGTGTGTGTTTGTGTGTGTAACAAATCGTACTGTGACTTGTGTAGTATTTATGAGGAGCTTTCCATCGAAAATTATTTAGAGTTATGACACTAAGTCCTTTCTGGTACATGTCCCTGTGGCATAATCAAAGGAGAACGATATCATTGTTTAATGGTACTTAAATAGTCTCATTTGTTGTGTTTAAATACTAGAATATCAAGGTATCTAGTGTTTAGGTTGTGTCCACAGTGGTCCTATTTTAGTTTCCGTGATGGAAGGAATAGCCTTCGAGTCCCTTCTTCTTCGACTTTGACGGCAAAAGTCGAAGTGTCCGTAGAAGTAAGGAACCGAACAATGGGGAAATTTTTTTCTGTCACTATTACCTAATTCAGGGAGAGAGTAGGTAGAAAGACAAGTGTTGGTCTTTTCCTAGAAACGAAAATTCTGAGTGCAGTAATCTAAACACGACTCAGCGAAGTCAGTACAGGCTGAGACACACTGGGATTCCTGATGTCGGGCGGTCCGAGGAGACCTCACCCAACGGTAAAGGACGAGGTCCCAAAGAAGGGATGGATCCTAGTTTGGTCGCAGAGAACACGGATGGACGTGACCCTCCACCTAAGAAATGGTGACTACGACGGACCCTTCGTACTAATCTAACCTGGGGGGTAATCCATTAAGTTCTGTTAGAGGGGATTGAGTTCCAGACATTGGACTTAGTGTAGACGCTTTAGGGAAAACGGGACATTCCATTGTCAAAGACCTCCAAACTCTGACCTGTAGAAATACTGGGTGATGAAACAAATACCGTCAGTGTGTTCCTAGTTGACCCCCCATAGAATAACACCGTGTTCACCGTTCTTCAGTCTACATTGACGACGAGTTGGATCCGTAAGAACCGTTGTACATTTGACTAGTATTTCTTCGAAAGTTAAAAAGAAGTTGGATGTACTTTCGTGCAGATCTTATGTCAGATAATGTAATCTTTGCTATATTGTGAGACTGATGGATATTCTTTCGTCACATGTTCACCTTAGTCTTGATTTTTAGTCAGGTAAATACGATTTTAGGTGTTCCAAAGACCTTGATGGAAGGATAGTTTTAGTGATATCGGGTACCTACGTTGATAGACCTCGAAATGACAAATTAGTGAAATACGACAGACTCTTATAGTGTGACATATAAGAAGAGTAAGTGAGAGTCCGTATTCACTGATTATTATAGAATTTTTTTTTTTTTCTACGTTCTACCGTACCTGACCAAGGTCGTCGATGTAGACCTATTTCATTTGCCTACTAAGATTCACCTAGATGGATTCAGCCCTCCAGTACGGTGATAGAGTGTAAAAGACCGAATACTCGTTTCTACATTAGTTGTTAAGTTCCTTTAGTAAACCGACGATACTAATTAAGGGAAGTAGAATATTTCCTTTATTTATAAACGGTAAACTCGAGGTTTTAGTGACGTCTACCACTGACGTCGGTACTTTAATTTTCTGCGAATGATAAACCTTCCTTTCAATACTGGTTGTATCTATCGTATAAGTTTTCGTCTCTGTAATGAAACGGTTGTTTCCAGGCAGATCAGTTCCGATACCAAAAAGGACACCAGTACATACCTACACTGTCAACCTGACACTTCTTTCGACTCGCGGCTTCTTAACTACTAAAACTTGACACCACAACCTCTTCTGAGAACTCTCAGGAAACCTGACGTTCCTCTAGGTTGGTCAGGTAAGACTTCCTCTAGTTGGGACCCTAAAGAAACCTCCCTTACTACGATTTCGACTTTGAGGTCATGAAACCGGTGGAGTACGTTTCTCAACTGAATGACCTTTTCTGAGACTACGACCCTCCCTAACCCCCGTCCTCCTCTTCTCCTGCTGTCTCCTACTCTACCCACCTACCGTAGTGACTGAGCTACCTGTACTCAGACTCACTTGACGCCCTCAACCACTACCTGTCCCTCCGGACCGCACGACGTTAAGTACCCTCGTTTCTCAGCCTGTGCTGACTCACTGACTTAACTTGACTTGACTTGACTTTCATCTTATCCTTTAGATAAACTGAATTTCTTAACTTACGTTGAAGTAATTTTCAAATGTTTATCAAAACAATATAGATGTTTTAAGGTCTGTGATTCAATTTGAACCGTGGTCTCGGAGTTGTCTACTTTAGTTGCAAGAGAGTTTCTCGGATGTGTCCTTACTTCCAACTTTGGGATCTCTGATGGCAAGATCGGGGAGTACATTCGGTGTTCTTTGACTTAAGGTTTCTCTAAATTTAAGTTGACCAAGTCGAAAGTGTAGGTGATTTCATCTTAAGTAATCGTTCTAACCTAAAAACTCTAATCTCTCTAGTCCCGTAAGTCTTCTTATGACTGAGGTTAATGGGGTCATTAGGTTGTCTCGTTCCCGAGCTTTCTGTCGCTAGTATAATCATAATCTCTTGGTAATTATTTCTGTCGATTCCGAGGGAGTTTTGGAGGCCCAAAAGTGAGGTAGGTCGTCCAATTAAACACTAAAAGTAACTTGTCAAACTGGAAAGATTCGAAGTCTCTGAAGTGGACTTTTCTTTCCTCCGTTGTACCGTGCCTCCCATTCTTGGGTCTTAGTTGTACCCAATCTTAAGACAAAGAGGATTGGAGTTTGACTCGCTAGAATTCGTGTCGTGTAGGACGTTACAATTAGGGGAATGTGCCCTTATTATAAGGACGAAGTTTCCGAACAATGCTCTTTATTTACATTACACATGTCGTGAGTCTTGTTACAGACCTATTGTCGTTTGTAAGTTAACTACCATTAACCATAATAATATTTAACGTAAAACGTTTATATAACACTTCTAATTGCTATTTCCGTTCGGACAAAGAAGTATTTACCGTTATAATACGTAAAGACTTAAAATTATTATGTTGTGAAGTCTTCAAAAATATTGGTACCTGGGACGGGAGAACGGGGTTGTCGACATACCGATTAAGAAGGGGTTAAGTGTTTAATCCTTAAACTGAAAGTTTTCCAGGTTTACCAAGGCCTAGTATATAATTTCACCCTTACCTCTTTCTTAAGTTTGAGTCACTGGGAACCGAGAGATCAGTA
Source organism: Capra ibex (assembly GCA_006410555.1). Lineage (NCBI taxonomy): Eukaryota > Metazoa > Chordata > Mammalia > Artiodactyla > Bovidae > Capra > Capra ibex. The sequence goes on along the minus strand of SJYO01048061.1, from coordinate 12,054,856 downwards.
ACGAGAAGGACAATTTAATATAGTGGAACCGTCAAATTGTCACATGACCTTTGTAAAAGTTCCCTCTTATAAATATATGTGTTGAGAACCGTGGTATTTATAAACAGACTAAAATAGGTCGAGGTCCGGTTAGTTGTGGAATACTTTGAACACTAAATTTTCCGAACCTAAAAATAAGTACGTTGCAATTATATTACCTTTTGTTAAGTCATAGAGGTCGTCCTTACTCAAATGCCCGTAGTCGTCCACCGTCTGATGTATTTGAAATGGAAAGAACTGTAAAATTTCGTTGATTATCTCAAAATTTCGTACATGTAAAGCATAGTAAATTTATCACCTTGATTGATTATATTTGTTCCAAATATTCTTTACACTTAAACTTCGTAAAACAAATGTAAGTCAACCCATGTATATTTGCAACTATTTACGATTACCCTCAATGGTTGTACGTAAGGTAAGTATCGTTACCTTCTTGTGACACATGTTAAGGTTTATTGGGAAAATTGGAACACTTTTTACTTATTCCTTGACCGCACATATCTCGTGATTTCGTATTATTCTCGTCTTTTTCTTCACTCAAATGCGGTCAAGTAGGAGTCAGATCTCTCATTCTTTATCAAGGTTTGTTCATGTAAAGTACTCCCGAACTTGAAAGTGCCGGTGAAAGGAGGACCCGATCAGTCCCCTCTTACGGAAATAAAGGACGATCAACAAAGAGACCTTGTCAACAGACTGAATGAAAGAATGGAGTACACGAAAGTATTATGGTATCACTTAACCTTTATATTAATCCTTCATGGATGGTTAGATAAGGTGTTCATAGATAAATTGTGGGCCACGGAAAATTTATTATTTTGACGACAGGGACGAGAGGTCTTTACATCTCAGGTCACCCCTCTCGTCTTTTAATTCGTCCTCTAAAGTCATCTCACACTGTCGTCGATTCCATATGTTACGTTATTCCCGACTCCGTGCCCATTCGTCCCACAAAACCTTTATACACCTTCATTTTACTTTTATTAAGACTTCTAAGACTACGATCCGTCTCTTGTGGGTGACTTGTTCCGTGGTTCATCCCTGTAATATTTTATGTTTACGTCGAGGGCCATGAGTCCTTGAAGTGACATTAACTCTTCTACCTCGGGCTTCGAGAAAGAGGAAAAGAGGTCTTGGTTTGACGGAGGATCTGTAGAGGTGAACTGACAGGGAGTCCGGCTGTACTTCTTTAATGGATCTTACATAGTGTTCTATTTCTCAAATCCTTGTACTTTCTCGTAAATTTTCGTTTCTTCTGTTTTACTCTTCAAGGGTATATGTCGATCACCTTCGAGATCTACCACTATTGTCTTTCTTGGACCCTGTTCATACGTTTTTCTAATGCCGACTGGAACAAGGACTTCATTATTCTATAAGTCTTACATTAAATACAGGGTTTCTCGTTTTCTAGGTAAGTTCTAATTCTTTATTTACTATCTACTATCTGTCTACTACTGTTACTACTTTCTATTGTCATTTTGATGTGCCATTGGTAGTATCTGTTCTGTAAATTTCGTTGGTCCTCTTTTCTGTCTAACAAATGTACCGAAGTTATTAATCCGACTTTCTTCACCGGTGTCCTGACCTTTTCCGGTCAAAATTAAGGTAAGGGTTTCTTTTCGTTACGGTTTCTTACAAGTTTGATGGTGTGTTAACGAAAGTAGAGTGTGCGATCATGCCTCTTTCGTTACCGTGGGGTGAGGTCATGAGAACGGACCTTTTAGGGTACCTGCTTCCTCGGTCCATCCGACGTCAGGTACCCCAGCGATTCTCAGTCTGTACTGACTCACTGAAGTGAAAGTGAAAAGTGAAAGTACGTAACCTCTTCCTTTACCGTTGGGTGAGGTCGCAAGAACGGACCTCTTAGGATCCCTGCCGCCTCAGACCACCCGACGGTAGATACCCCAGCGCGTCTCAGTCTGTACTGACTTCGCTGAATCGTCGTCGTCGTCGTCGTCGTGTGCGATCATTTCATTACGAGTTTTAAGAGGTTCGGTGCGAAGTCGTCATGTACTTGGCACTTTAAGGTCTACAAGTTCGACCAAAATCTTTTCCGTCTCCTTGGTCTCTAGTTTAACGGTTGTAGGCGACCTAGTAGCTTTTTCGTTCTCTCAAGGTCTTTTTGTAGATAAAGACGAAATAACTGATGGGGTTTCGGAAACTGACACACCTAGTGCTATTTGACACCTTTTAAGACTCTCTCTACCCTTATGGTCTGGTGGATTGGACGGAGAACTCTTTCGATATACGTCCAGTCCTTCGTTGTCAATCTTGACCTGTACCTTGTTGACTGACCAAGGTCTATCCTTTTCCTCATACAGTTCCGACATATAACAGTGGGACGAATAAATTGAATATACGTCTCATGTAGTACTTTGCGACCCGACCTTCTTCGTGTTCGACCTTAGTTCTAACGACCCTCTTTATAGTTCTTGGAGTCTATACGTCTACTGTGGTGGGAATACCGTCTTTCACTTCTCCTTGATTTTTCGGAGAACTACTTTCACTTTCTCTCACTTTTTTAACCGAATTTTGAGTTGTAAGTCTTTGATTCTAGTACCATAGACCAGGGTAGTGAAGTACCGTTTATCTACCCGTTTGTTCCCTTTGTCACAGTCTGAAATAAAAACCCCCGAGGTTTTAGTGACGTCTACCACTGACGTCGGTACTTTAATTTTCTGCGAATGAGGAACGTTCTTTTCAATACTGGTTAGATCTATCGTATGACTTTTCGTCTCTGTAATGAAACGGTTGTTTCCAGGCAGATCAGTTCCGATACCAAAAAGGTCACCAGTACATACCTACACTCTCAACTTGACACTTCTTTCGACTCTCGGCTTCTTAACTACGAAAACTTGACACCACAACCTCTTCTGAGAACTCTCAGAGAACCTGACGTTCCTCTAGGTTGGTCAGGTAAGATTTCCTCTAGTCAGGACCNATAACAGTGGGACGAATAAATTGAATATACGTCTCATGTAGTACTTTACGACCCGACCTTCTTCGTGTTCGACCTTAGTTCTAACGACCCTCTTTATAGTTCTTGGAGTCTATACGTCTACTGTAGTGGGAATACCGTCTTTCACTTCTCCTTGATTTTTCGGAGAACTACTTTCACTTTCTCTCACTTTTTTAACCGAATTTTGAGTTGTAAGTCTTTGATTCTAGTACCATAGATCAGGGTAGTGAAGTACCGTTTATCTACCCGTTTGTTCCCTTTGTCACAGTCTGAAATAAAGACCCCCGAGGTTTTAGTGACGTCTACCACTGACGTCGGTACTTTAATTTTCTGCGAATGAGGAACCTTCTTTTCAATACTGGTTAGATCTATCGTATGACTTTTCATCTCTGTAATGAAACGGTTGTTTCCAGGCAGATCAGTTCCGATACAAAAAAGGTCACCAGTACATACCTACACTCTCAACTTGACACTTCTTTCGACTCTCGGCTTCTTAACTACGAAAACTTGACACCACAACTTCTTCTGAGAACTCTCAGAGAACCTGACGTTCCTCTAGGTTGGTCAGGTAAGATTTCCTCTAGTCAGGACCTACTAGTAATCTTCCCGACTACGACTTCGACTTTGAGGTTATGAAACCGGTGGAGTACGCTTCTCAACTGAGTGACCTTTTCTGGGACTACGACCCTCTCTAACCCCCGTCCTCCTCTTCCCCTGCTGTCTCTTACTCTACCGACCTACCGTAGTGGCTGAGCTACCTGCACTCAGACTCACTTGAGGCCCTCTACCACTATCTGTCCCTCCGGACCGCACGACGTTAAGTACCCCCAGCGTTTCTCAGCCTGTGCTGACTCGCTGACTTGACCTTGACCTTGACCAACTACCTGTCAACGTAAAAATGGTGTAGAACACTTATTATGACGTTACTTGTGTCCCCACGATCATAGAGACTCTAGGACTAAAGGTTAGAAAATCCTTTTACGACTCTTCACCTTAACGACTTTGTCTATAAACAAGACAAAGTAAAAAACTCTTTGACGGTATGACAAGGTGTCACCGACGTAGTAAAATGTAAGGGTAGTCGTCACACTTCTTAAGAAGTGTGGGAATGGTTATGAACAGCAAACAAAAAAACTATTATCGGTAGGACTGTTTACACTCTATTATAGAGTAACACCAAAACCAAACACAAAAGGAAGAAGTCTCTTTACAGATAAGTTCCGAAATCGGGTACAAAACGACAACGACACGACACGAGTTAGTGCAGGCTGAGAAACACTGGGGTACCTGACATCGGACGGTCCGAGGAAACAGGTACCTTAAAAAGTCCCTTCTTCTGACCTCACCCACCGGTATAGGATAAAGTCCTCGGCTTCAAAATTAATCCAATAATCAAAATAAAATAAAATAAAATAAAATGATAACTCAATATCTTGAAGAGAAAAACTTCTAATTGGGAAGTAGTCTATATGTCAAACGTTTATGAAAGAGGGTAAGGTATCGAACAGAAAACACAAGACCAATATATGTATATTGACACAAATATGTTTTTGAATACTATATTTTACATCTAGTATGGTACCATTACTTCAAACTTTTGATGACGATATCGGACACAACATTAAACTAGTCACTTATAAGAAAATAATTGTAAATTCAAAATGAATCAAAAAGAATAACTGGACGAGTAAAACTAATGAATATAAAAAGATCTTATGTTTTCCGGTGAAAATATAATTACATAATTATATCGATAAGTTTTTAAATGATAAAATCAATAAGGGATTATATAAAACATCATAAGATCTAAGAGACGTAAAATTAAAAGAGAAAGGAATAATCTAAACGTTCTCCAACCTGTTTGAATCAAAACCTCAGCAAATAATAAAGATAAATAGATGAGAAAAACGTAGTAGAAAAAGTAAAAATCAGAGGAAATAACGAGCAACGATTGAACACGAAAACACTGAAGAACGTAACTTTAAAAGTAAATAAAAGTAATTAAAGGTTATTAACTTCGTAGCACCGATACTAAAACAAACTTAATACTTGGACCGATGGTGGGTAAATAAAGTCATAGATTTAGATAAAAGATTTATTTAATAAAACAGAAAGATTAAAAGTGAGACGTATTTTGGATCCTCTCAAAAAATGTGCACGTAAAATTTGATAAAAAATTTAACAAATTTTGAAACGACATTTAAAAATCGAAATAACACAAATTTTATACACTAATCATGTGAAGAATAAAAAACTTTTGCAACTTCAAAATAAACACAGTAGCATACTTCAAATAAAAGAGTTACTTGTGAACCTTTCAGAGACAACTACCCAAGACTGGATTAGTTGATACAATGAAAGACAGGGGTGATATTCGTAGTGAAATTTTTATACTAATCCGTCTTAATTTAAAAAAAGGTTTGGTTTTTTAACCCTTTGAGAGTACTTGGAATATTTTATAAAGGTCAAATGTATATTATTCATAAAAGTTGTAAGATATATGGAAATTTTCTATGAACCTCACGGACTATTTATCACAATTGTTAAAGTCATTGACTTTAACTTATATAAAAAAATTTGTTATCTCCTTATTATAATCAATACCGTGAAGGGTCCACCGAGTCACCATTTCTCAGACGGACGTTTACGTCCTCTACGTTCTCTGTACCCAATCTAAAAATCCAACCCTTCTGGGGACCTCCTCCTTTACCGTTGGGTGAGGTCATAAGAATGACCCTTTTAAGGCACCTGTCTCCTCGAACCACCCAATGTCAGGTACCCCAGTGTCAGTCTGTATGACTCGTGTCGTGTCGTCCTCATAATAAATATAACTTTTTTTGTAATACTTAATGGTTGACATAAGTTTTATATATGAGATAAGGGGTTTCTAGATGTCTAATTCTTGGATCTATTCAAATATCATATATTGAAAGATAGTAAAAAGAAGTAGGTGATATCACTGTATAAAAGTGTAGTTTCTTTTGTTTCTAAAAAATTTTCTTATCTTTATCTGACCCGGAAATTTAGGTCCTATTTATGTAAGGAAACAAGTCTTGATGTTTGTTTATGTTTTTTTGTCGATTTTTAACAGTAGAAGTGTTCATGGAAGTCCGATATCACTTTTGACTTTCCGTCGGTTTCTACACAAACAAAAGACTGTTCATGAGTTCATGGTATTACGATTGAACTTTGTCATACTGTCAATGAGAGTGTCGTACTTCTGTAAATAGAGTATTTGGTGGAATTTGTGATTTAATAATTTACTGTTTTTGAACAAAAAAATTACTACCGTAATTTATTTCAGTGTCTATAGTTCGTTCTTTTATGTACTTCTTTTTATTGTCAACAGTGCAATGTTCGAGTATAGAGACTTGTACCGTCTTTTTATCTTTAACTCTGTCTTAAACCATTTTTTTTTTTTAGTGACCTACGCCTCGGTACTAAAGGTCCCCTCTTCACATCTGAAAGTCAGTATTGTAACATAAATTTCAGACCCACTCAATGTACGGAGAGGATCTAGACACAAAGATGAGAATAAAACCTTATTTTTAGAGAGATTTCTCTGTATGTGTTTTTTATTATCATGGATCACGAGTTACTTACCACTGATACCTATCCTTTTTATGAATTTTCTAAAATGTATATGATTGAGTAAGTCGGGAGTATTCTTTGAATACTCCCTTTTTTAAGAGAGATGAACGTTCTACTCTTTTGCTTCTGTCTCGTTGTAACTAAATGAAGGGACTCCAAGAAGACAGAATTTTCGTCCGTTAAACTTATGTCCGTCGGGTAGAGGACTGGGTCGACCTTAAAAAGGTCTTTACATCCTAGCTCAATTATTATTTTTTAATAATTACTTCTTTTTATTTGTAATAAGTAAAGTGACTATCTTAATTTATTCCTTTTAGTGTAATAGTTGAGTTAATTAAGTTTTTCTCGTATATTATTTTAAGTCACAGAAAGTATTCTTTATATTTGACTGTTTGTTCTTTTGTCTTTCTCCTTAAAGGAATCGGACTTTTTTTGTGTAGATGTTTTTTCTAGTTTTGTTTGTAGTGTGTATTACCACTTTACAACTCACATAAGAGAAATTCTATTTCGTTTCTATTTGATAATAGTGGAGATAGTGGTCATTCTATTTTGTTTTAACGTAGGTATGAATTGTAGTATGTGTCTTTAGTTAAAATCCATCTGATTTTCGATTTGAAACAATAAAAACTTTTATCATACCCTTGTGTAGAAATACTGAAATCTGACTCCTAAAGAATTTTGAGATTCTGAAGTTTGATATATCTTTTTATAACTATTTAACTTGGAGTAATTTAAAAGTGTGAAAGCAAGTAGTTTTCAATGATATTCGTTATTTCTTGGTTTTTTATCTTTTTATAAACGACGTATACATTGACTGGTTCCTAATCATAGATATAGGTATTATATATTTTGTGACAATGCATAGTTATACTTTTTCTTTTAAGTTATTTTTGTACTTGTTTCTCTGAAGAAGAAAAATGAGTGTTACTATTTTCTCAAGTATGAAATAGTACATTGATGTTGCATTAGATCAGAGGGTCGGGGAATTTTTAGAGTTACTCTAGATAGGTTTGAGGGTAAGACATTTAACCCCTTTAAGTTTTAGAAGATAATATTATAGATTTAAAGATCATTACCTCGTCCATTCCCACACAGAATTTGAGAGTGTTTGAGAAGACTATACTAAAAGATTGAGGTCAACTTAACAAAGGTATAAGAGCCAGAGTACCAAAAAAAAAAAAAAAATTCTTTACATCAACTGTATATTGTATAATCAAAGGCTACATGTTGTAGTACTAAGCTATAAATATATGCAACACTTTATTAATGTTATTCAAATCAATTGTAACTAGTGTATGTGTCAATTAAAAAAAAAAGAACACTATTCTCGTAAGAGAGACAGAATACCGAGAAAAATAAATAACCAGAACCACAGTAGAATTTACACTTTACTTCCAGAGAGATGATCAGGGAAAGAGTTTTCGTCATTGTGTCAGTTTCCGCAAATAGTATCGTCTTGAAAGTGACCTCCAGACACTCAGAACTCTTCGTCAAAAGGTGAACTTCACCAAGATAGGATGGTGTCGAAGATTGGAAAGATTAAAAAACTAAAAAATAAAGTGGTGGTGGTAGGAGTGAAGACAAGGAAGAGAGAGACGTAAACTGAGTGTCTTCATTTTGTTAAGGAAGAAATAAAAATGGGGACAGTTATGAGTCTGGGAGTCCCAGAATGGACGGAGTCATTTTCAACGTATTTGTAAGGTTGTTCCTTAAGACTACGATCGACAATTCTATTGTATAAAAGAGGGACGACATCAATTTTCTTTCTTCGTGTTGGTCATGGTCCTGGACATCGTTCATTACTAGGAATACTTCTATAGGATATGAAACTTAAAAAAAGAGAAGGTCAAAGTAACTCTATGTTAACCGTACGTCGTGACATATTCAAATTCCTCAGGTCGTATTGCTAAACTGAACGTAGCAGTACTTTAGTAATAGTCATTGAAATCACTTGTTGGTAGTAGTGTTTATCTATCTTTTCTTTTTCTTTACCTTTAAGAGGAACACTACTCTTGAGGATCCTAAATAAGAGAATTGAGAATATACATTATAAGTCATGAAAATTAATGTAATTAGTAAAAAATGTAATGTAAAAGACATGAACTTTATAAACTCTTGTGAGTTTTATACAATCTTTAGTTAAACGTTCCATTCGATACCATCTGATGTAGAGGTGTACGGATTTGGAAACTGGTATGAGACCGTTTAACAATAAATAGATCTGTACAAAAGAACACACACACAAATTACAAGATAGATAAGGAAGACAATTTAAAATATTAAGTTACATGGATAAATAGTATAATGAGATCCACTGAACCACTGAATAAAATCTAATTTCTAGATAAAAACAAATATTCTATCAAATTGTAATAACTAAAAAACACACTTGAGATATTTCGAAAAAAAAAAAAGGATAACTTCTTATAGATGCAAAGTCCCATCTGACTAGTGGCACCATAAAATGTTCATTAAAATTTGAACTAAAAATTTTTAATTTGTGTGATGTACCTGTGCATAGAAACTAGGTAGAGGGAGTAGGGGTTGGGGTTCGTCAAAAGTCGTCACGCCATAGATCGAACCCACGGTGGTAGACGGGAGGAGGTCTATTGCCGACCATTCCTAGCCTTCACCACTGGTTTCACCAGGGAATCAGTACTGACACTAACTGTTCAAAGGATTTGGTGAAGGAGAAGTCCATTATTACAGGGAACCAGGACACTGAAGGAGTAAGGTGTGTGTGAATTTTAATAAGAGTTTTGGTTTACTGTAGGGTAACTGTGTTTCTTCGTGTGTGTTATGTGAAGTTAGTTTTAAAATTTTATACTCGTAATATTTATGAGCCTTGTTTTACGTTCCGTGAAAATCACAATTTCATCTCGGCTTAAACTGAGAGTTGTTACTACAACTTTACTTACGAGAACAACGAAGTCCTAGAGTGGGGAGAAATTTATAAAAGTGACGGAACGGACTCCGAAGACCTGAATTGTGAACCCTTACTGTCGATCGTTTTGAGTGTGTATCTTGATAAAAAAACGGGACCAAGAGATCCTGAGAAGTATCGTCAAAAAGCTAGATTACTACAAATGTTTAACACTGTATCTTCGAACCAACCACCGAGTTTCCTTTTACCAAAAGAATACTCTAAAATTCCGATACACGTCGGAATTTATGGTAGGTATATCCTTCCCTCTCTAATGGTGTGGGATTGTTCCAGACATTATCAATGAAGACTGTTTTTCGTTCTGGGCGGACATGGAATAAAGTGTTGGTGGTCTCATCAGTATCGGCGTTTGATAAGTTCTAAATCCGACCTTCTTGTCTTTCCGAACGGATTTTATTCATTAATTTTTAAGTCGGGTTTCGTTGGGTAAAACTTTAAAAATTCACAAGATTTAAGGTCATTTCGTCCTAAATACACTCAATACCGGGACCATATTACGTCCTAAAGGAAAGACCTGTCTTTTTACCTACTTTTATACTCATAAAAGCAAAATAAAGAGAGAAAAAAGGATTCCACAGAATAGGTCCTTATATCTTCGTCCTCCATCCGTTTGTGGTATACGTTTCTCAATTCTGTTTTTTAGTGGAGAAGGTCCAGGACTTTTACCAGGGACTTGCACCTACGTCAGTGGTACGTTTTTATGTTCGAAGTTTCAAGAACTTTTCATATCCGAAAAAAAAAAAAACGTTAGAAATGTTGAAAAGATTAGGATTTTTTATTGGTAGTTAGGTCTTTACTTAGGGTACCGAACGTTTATCTATAAAAGACAAACTTTTTCATGTCAACGAGACTTTTCCGATGTATGACATACTAAGACTCATATACTACAAACCCCTTTCCGTTTTGATACCTCTGTTATTTTACTAGTCACCAAGATTCCCTAAACCCTTTTCCCTTCGTACTTATTCACCACGTGTCTCCTTAATATCTCGTCATAATATACTATAAAATTACCATTTAATTACGGTAAAATATAAACAGTTTAGGTATCTTACATGTTGTGGTTTTCACTTGGGATTACATTTGACCTCTGAATCTCACTCTGTCACCCAGGTGCATCCAAATAGTCGACGTTATTTGGTTATGGTGAGTCCACGTCCTATAACTATCACCCCCTTTGACACGTAAACACCCCTGGTCACAGATACCTTTGAGAAACATGAAAGTTGAGGTTGAACGACACTTGACCTTTGACAAGATTTTTCATTTCAGACAATTTTTTCCTTTTTTTTCATATCAACCTTGTTTCGTTCTTTACCGTCAATGACGAGACGTTTTGAAGAGTAATTTCTTAGTATTCATTAACGTTATTTATAGAATTCTCCTTGATATATACTGTGGTCCGTATTTCCAATCGGAGTTTGCCTTTAAGAACATGTTTTTGGGTATCGGTAGACTAACGTACGTTTTGTCTTCGTAATATTTCCCAATGTGTACTAAAAGATGTGTACAAGTCAATATTCTTCAATGTTTTCTTCACCCGAACTAGTCACACAGGTCGAACACCTGTCTTGGTTTGAAATCGTTTCTGGAGGAGGTGACTTTTGTCTTGAAAACTCAAGTTCAAACTTAGATAAGGAAAAAAGTTACCACAACTTAGTCAAGGAGAGAATTTAGAACGAGGCTCTTCGGTCTTGAAATTTTTGGAATTTTTCGGACCACAAAGTTTACAGGTTCGTAGAGTCTTACACACACGATTACAGTATGAGTGGACATGAATCTTTCCTTATCGTTTGAACTAATTACGGAAGGGTACCTTATTTGAGTATTAAAAACAAGGAAAAAAGGGGGAGAAAAAAATTCGAAAGTATAGGTAAAAATTTGAATAAAATTGTTCTGAGGAACCCTGAAGGGACCACCAGGTCACCAATTCTGAAGTGAGGAGGTCACGTTCCTCCAAACTAGGTACCAGTCCTTTAAATCTGGGGAGTACGTAACACCACACCGGTTTATTAAAAATTTTTTATTTTTTTTTCACCTTTGTTCTGAGGAAGTTACATCAGAAGCGGTGTTCTAGTGAGTCCGGGAGATTACCGTTTCCTTATATGACCTCTTATTTTTAAGTACCATTTTGATTAGAACAGTGGTACATATAATCTTTGTACCTTTGAGAAAGAATATACTAGTCAAATTTTGAGACATATAAGAAATCTCCTATTCGAAGAAGTTTCTTCAACGGACCAGGTGTCCTTAACAAACGAAGACTTAGGTACGAGAGTAGACATCACAAGGTTGGGTGTTAGAGAGATTTGTTTAAGGAGAGTATTATAACAAATTTTTGAGTTTTTGATCTGTAAAATAAAACATATGGAGATGGAGGTGGAAGAGAACCCGTATATTTCCAAAATTATGTCAAACCCTATTTTTATTAAATTCCTATGAAGACTAAAGGTTACTCTAGTCTTTCTTACTCCAGTCGTGGAGGGTTCAAAGAGATCCTACGTCCGTCCCTACCACCGACACATAGATACTTATACAACTCTACAAAGTGACTGTAGTTCAAAACCTTTTGAACACATGAATTTTCCAGTTCTAACCCCTTTGTGGTATTCCACTTACTTCCTACACTAACCCATATCTCTCTTGGACACTTTATATACTCCCATTTAGATTTTTGATAAATATTTACTGTTTGTCTTACGTTACGGTCCGAGTTCAAACTAATTTTGTGGAACGTTCTAAAGATCAATAATGTGTATCCGTCTTCTTACGACTCATACTCTGTAATGAGTTACCCCCCCTTTTTTTGATATAAGAATTATCTTTCTCGTGAAATCTTTAATGTATTAAAAGTGTTTTCGAAGTATTTATAGAGTGTTACACTAAATACTTTGATGTTTTCTTAGGTTATAAGAGGTCAGGTCATCTTTCGTTTGTCGGAGTCCCCAATAGAATATTTTATACATATATACATATTAGACAAAAGAAGTAAAGACTAACCGATTTGAAATTGGTGTTCTTCAAGGTTTTAGTACGTTAAGATGTTTCATACACGTATTTTATTTTCGTAGAATCATGATTTATATAAAACTATATAAGTTTGGAAAAGTCTTTTTGTTTATTACTTTTGTCTAATACAAAAAGACTCCTGTGTTTGTAACTGTTCTTACCCTCCGATCTAACTACTAGTTCTCAGAGGAAGATAGAGGGTTGTAATACTACCTACCATCTCGATTTGGTGTTTAGTTTCTCTATGTTACGTTAAAAGTCGTAAAAATTTTAGGGTAAGAAATTTAAGACTTTTACTGTCTTGTAAATAAGAGAGTATTTTAATACAAGTGTTACTTGTGGAAGGATTCTTTTTATCTCTCTTTACAATGATCTGTGTCCAACTAAAATGGCGAAGGGTCAAAATACCGTGACTCAAATACATGGTGGGTTTAGGGATGGCGGGGTTCGAGACGAAAAATAGTTTCGGTTCACTCTGTGTGTCTTACGGAAGGAAGAGTTACAAAATAGTATACTATCTCTTATTTTAGCCTCCGAAGTTGGACGAAGTTTAGGATCCTCGATCTGGGGAGTTGTCTCCAACGGTGTTTCCTACGTTCCCGCACTCCTCTTCTGTTGAAGAGAGGACGGGGCTGAGGGTGCCGTGGTCGAGACAAAAACAAAATAAATAACCCGAAGGTGTGCTCACGAACACATTTCTACCCTAAGTCGACGAAGTGTTTAAATTTTCCGTGACAGACCCTGAAGGGACCACCAGACCCCACTTCTTAGGGGGGAGGTTACATTTCCTGGACCCAAGCTAGGGACCAACCCCTTGATTCTAGGGTGTACGGCGTCCCGTTGATTCAGACTCCCAGTGTTTATGACCCTGGTGCGAGGTTTTGATCTCGTCGACCGTGTGACGCTGTTTCTGGGTCTTGTGTCGGTTTTATTTTTATTATTTCTTTATTTACTGTGATACGATCTCTGAAACCACAGATGTAAATTTGAGGAAACCAACCTACGGAGTGACGATATATATAATTATATGGTTCCCTTTCTCATCTACTATCTACCAGTCGTCTTCCGTTCTCTGGTTTACTTTCTCAGACTATCAGAAATCTTTCGATTCATTGAGGTGAATTAGTAAGGTATTTCTTTCGGGGGTTTATCGTCCACCTCTACCCTCTTCGGGACCCGTATTGATATTTTCCTTAACGGGGTCAGAGTGAAAACATACAAATAAGAAGACAATGAGTGTACGGAAAACTACGGGTCATAGACCGTAAAAGAGAAAGGTACAGTTGTAGACATGGGAATAGAGTTATCGAATGAAGTAAAGTCAAATTCAACCATTCAACGACAAACGTAACCCTTTTGGAAAAATTTTTATATAACAGAGTAATTAATTTTAGTATTCTAGTACTAAAACTCTAGATTTTCTCTTAGTTTACAGATTCTTTCTACCTGAGACTATTTGAAACGTTTCTGAGAGTTTCATATAGACGAATAAAAGGTTGTTTATAAATAACACGGAACTGACTCTAGGTGGTCACGCCACGACCCGAGTCAGTGAGTCAGCACAGGACTGAGAAACACTGGGTTACCTGACACCGGACGGTCCGAGGAGACAGGTACCTTAAGAGGTCCGTTCTTATGACCTCGTCCAATGGTAAAGGAGGAGGTCCTCTAGAAGGACTGGGTCCCTAGTTTGAGTACAGAGGATGTAGTCGTCCGAGTAAGAAATAGTGACTCGGAGGACTCTTCTGTCGGTATATCCAGAAAATTCATTGTAAGGTTCCTCTGAGTTTTAGAGTTCCATCTCCGGAGTGACCACGTCCGTACCGAAAGTCAGAATTTTTGGGTCTTAGTGCTAAAATGGGTAAATGAGTCTTCGTCTCGTGAGACATTTACTTCTCGTTTTTAGTGTCTTAAACCTCAGTCTCTACATCCAAACGTGGAACCGACGTGAAGAATAATCGATAAACACAAGAATTCGTTTCACTGGATTAGGGAAGGTAGGGGTGTTTTTTTCCAATTTTTTTATTATGGACGGAGTGTCCTAACAACACTTCTAGTCTACTCTACCACGTAAATTTTCCCAAAATGTCTGACAGGACTCGATTTGTGTCCAACCAATCTATCCGAAGACCTCCCTCTCTCTGAGAGGTTTCTTTCCCCTAAAGATGCACGGTCATCCGTGGGTCGTCCCTAAGGGAGGTCCGCCGGAAACTTCCGACTATTCGTAGAGGTTGTCGACGTCTTCTCTTATGACCCTGGGTCACTCTCCCGTTTCCCGTACGGGAAACGGGAGGACGAAAGTCGAGTTTCCGGTAGACGATTTCTAGGGGATGTCCCTTTATGTTGAGGTTCCTCCCTCCAAGTCCCTGATAAAGTTCCCTAGGATTGGAGGAACTCCCGCAATCACAACTTAAGTTTGAATAAAATGAATAAAATATAATGAAAATTAATTAAATTAAAATAGGAGATACGATCTTAAATTTTACCAAATATAAATTACGTATATACTTATAGACATTATATATGACAAACCGATTCTATATAAAATGGTACATATGTAAAGAAGATTTCTACGTTTATATATGATATCTTGGCATACATACGTAGGATATTGTACACCCACCCTCCGTATATACCTTTTTTTGTTTTACAATTGTTACAAATAGAGGACTTTCTACTTTAGTACTTACTGAATTAAAAGAAAAAACGAATAAAGACAAAAAGTCCACAAAGGAAACTTTTATTCAAAGGAATCTTATTTTTTCAGTGTTTGTTAAAAGACTAATTTTACATATCGAGTATAATCAAGCCAGACAAAATAGAAAATATGTATTTTTTACACTACTTAAAATTAACGAAAAGAAAGACAAAGTTAGATGGAAATGAAGTAAAAGTGAAAGAAAATAAATAAAGTAGATAAAGAGAATGACGAAAACTAGAAGTAAAAGAAAACTCAGGAGAATAGAACAGTAAACACAGTAGTGGTAAACAACTTGAAAAGTAGTAGTAGTGAACATAAAACGTAAAGGATAGAAAATGACTTATACCGCTCTGGTTTCGTCTCCTAACGAAGGAGTTCTTAACGAACTGAAGTGGTTCCTCTGACTTACAAAAGGGAAGGCTAATTGGGACATCAGTGGAGGAGACTGGGGATCACAGAGTTTCGTCTTGACAAATTAAAAAGCTCATGATTTAAACCTTTGACCACTCCAATTTTGTGTGTGAGTCGTCCGTTTGTAATTTAGGTAGAGATCATAGTCCTTTCTACTATAGTTTCGTATTACTACGAAGTTGATTACCGGACATAGAGACCTAGCTCAGAGAGGTCGTGGGTCTCGTTACTTAGATGGACAAATAGAGGTGAAAGTGAGGATGTTTGTCGTGTTTTAGTGGTGCGGTTCTACCTCGGGTAGTAGGGGAGTGGTGAGGTCTCTTTTGACAAGGTGGAACGAGGGGAAAGAGGATTTCTTTGTCTTGAGAAACGTACGGGGACCGGTAGGTCATCCCTGGTCACTGTAACAGTAGATTTGTTTCTGGGTCCAGTCTTTGAACCTATAGCAGGATACGACGAAGGTAGGGGGGTCGAAAGTGTGAGTTTAGAAGAAATATTACGAACAGGGTACTCTAGTGTTCCTCAGCTTGTGCTGTCGTTGACTCGTACGTACCTGTCATTGTAATGTGTCCCATTATGTACTTCCACGTCTTATTTATATTACTTAGAAGACCCTGATGGGAAGAGAAAGACAGTAGAAGTAGTATTAGTCATTACATTGTGTAGTGTAAAATACTTTTCTTTACGCACTTCATACACCTTATGTTTTATTCGTACATAAAATTTCTGACATTGTCAAGTTTCTTTACGTCCCGATACCACCCTAGAGTCTCGAGTCAGTGATGTCGGAGTTTCCAGTACGGGAGTGAGGGGACCCAATGACCATACAAAACCGTCTTCATCAAGAATGTAGGAATTCCTGACGAGTGATGACATAGTCCTACAAAGGAGGAGAGGAAAGTACGACGGTGTCAGAGAGAAAAGAGTAGCCCCGATGACACTATCGGAGGACTAACGAGGTCGAGAGTGGAGTGAGTCGAGGTCTAATGAGGAGTGTGACAGGAGTCTTTCCATGTACGTTTACAACTTAACTGGAGTAGGAAAAAGAGACACTTTAGTAAGTTACCGTGGATGAAGTACGTCTTATTTTACCTTCGAGGAATCATACTGTAGACTACGAGAAGTCTAGACCGGGGACGGAGGAGTCACAAGAGTCGAAAAAGGAGAAAAGAAGTAGGGTCCTTAATGACCGTCCAGCGATTGAGGTACGAAAGAGTGTCTATCCTCTCAGACGTGGAGTTCACAGAGGGGACAAAGAAGGTAAGTGGACTACTCAGATTGTAGGATATTAGCAACCGTGTATGTACGAGTCAGCAAGTTAACACAGACTGAGACACTGGGGTGGTTGACCCCGGGTGGTCCGAAGAGACAGGTACCCTAAGAGGTCCGTTCTTATGATATCACCCAACAGAAAAGGAGGTGGTTCCCTAGAAAAGTTGGGTGTCGAGGACGTAGACGATGTGACCGTCCTTCTAAGAAATGGTGCTCGGTAGACCCTTCGGGTTGTAGGATATTATGAATCAAGTGTATAAGTCCTTCAAGTGTATAAGTGAAACAGTGTATAAGCCCTTCAAGTGTTTTCTATTTATCCTTTTATCTTACTATTGTTACTTAACATGTTCATTGAACTTCCACCTTGGGTGTACGTTTCTCTGTACGACAGAGACAGATGACTCTATGGTCGACGTATTATTTATAGTGTGGTACTGGATTTTTTTTTTTTTTTGAATCAAGTTTGTAGTTAACAGTTTCAAGTAAGACCTAAGAGGTCTTAACAAGTACAAGGAGAGAGAAACTACGGACGTCTCGTGAGTAAGAACCATTGGGGGTTGGTGTTGGGACAAGGGAATGTGTCTCGAGGTATTTCGGTCCTACCACACGACAAGTAAAGACAAGAGATTTCAGATAAGACAAGACATCAAAAAGGCTCTGTTAACAATTCCTATGGAATGAAACGTGGTCCTTCAGAGTTTTCATCAGACATCGGATTGACGTAGTCTTAGTGGACCTTATAAAAAATTTAAATTTCTAAAAAAAACCAGAGACGTTAAAACTAAGTTAACAATAATTAATTCTCAGAGATCCCTTATGTGACCCCGAAGGATGATAAGGATGATCACCATTTCTTGCACGGACGGTTACGTTCTCTACGTCCTATCTAGGCAACCACCTCTTCTAGGGGACTTCTTCCTTTTACCGTTGGGAAAGGTCATAAGAACAGACCTCTTAGGGTGCCTGTCTCTTTAGACCACCCGATGTCAGGTACCCCAGAGTGTCTCAACCTGTCCTGACTTCACTGAATCGTACGGACGTACGTCCCTGATGTAATTTGTAAAATTTATCGTTAAAATTTTAAGGTGTCTAGTAAGACTGCGTCGTATAGGTCCTGACCGTGACCCTGGAAGACGGAAGTTGGTGACACTAGTCGAACGATCCCAAACTTATAATTATATTGTTGTTGTATTAAACATAATAATTATATAAATGTTTACGGGTGAATTTACCCAATTAAATTATCGTAAGAAAAATACAGTCACACAATAAAGAAGTCAACCGATAGAAGGTAATATATAACTGATAATCATTGTTAAGGTAATATTCCTGGGTGAACGCTAAAACAAAAGTCTAAGGACTCTCGAATGGTATCTAAGGTTTAGGAATTGGCTACACTGTCAACATGTGGTAGTGGAATGTTTTTATTGGATCTTTAGGTAAAAGTTTTATCGACGTCTCTACAATCTTCTCCTTATACTCAGATAAAGAGAGTCAATTCTGAGAGTTGTTGACGACTGACGGAAAGACGGTTCGAGGGTCGTGCCCGCAGAAGTATCCTCCCCTCCCTCTACCAAGTAACGTTCACTATTTGAGTGTTATTTGTTCGTTTGTTTGTTTTTCAGTACTCCAAGAAGATTGTAGGTTTCAATTATAGGTAGTTAGGGTGACCGAAACTTTTGTCTATTTATGTACCCCAACCTATTAGTCGTTTCACTGAAAAATTTTTGTTTGGACGGTGTAAGGTTTTTAGATTTACTCACAACAGAAAAATGTTAGGAACAAGAGTAACTTCTGAAAACTGTAAAAGGGTAACAACGGTGATATGGGATTCCAGTATGATTTTTGATTTTCTTTTATTGAACTTTTCACGTCTCTACTGTTTGACACAGACACAACTATTGTCTAAACTTAAAACTTTTGTCGGTCCTCTATACACCGAGGTTGAGACTAATTTTCAACTTTTTTCCGTTCTTTTATACGATACATCACTTCCAGTAAAGACCAGATCAGAATTAAGTAAAGACTTCTGTGTACGTTTTCGTATGTAAAAATTTCAAAATCTTTTACCATGATAGTTAACTTATTCTTATTTCGAAGGATAATACATAAGACTAAAACTTTTATAAATAAACCCCTTGAAGGGATCACCAGGTCACCAATTCTGACGTGAAGGTGACGCCTCCCGTGTCCAACCTAGGGACCAGCCCCTTTATTCTACGGTGCACCGTACCGTCTTTCTTTCTTCCTTTTGCAAATAAACCGTAAAATATATGATCTTCTACTTATTTCAGTTGGTGTAGTGAAAGATTTAAATCCCTATCTTTAATAATCAAATTAGAACCCGAAAAATTGGTGAAATACGTAAATATATTAAAGTTTTAATTTGTTTAGGAAAAATTTTTCTTTTTTCCTTCGCAAAGGTTAAACGTAATCCCATCGGTTTAGTTGTCTACCGATGACACAGACAAGAATAGAGTCAGGACAAGAGACGTATCTGAAAGACATCAAAGGTTTCGTTCAAAAGTGAACTACGATTCTTAAATCTTCCTTATCTGTTTCACAAGCGGTTTTCTTAATGGAAGTATCTTTCGTCCTTCAAGAACCGTATTATTTTTATTCGAGGTATCCTCTGAACCCGTCTTATCGGGACACTGACGACACATAGGGACAGCCCCCGTGTTTGTCAAGTTCTCTACGCTGATCACCTCTAGACCCCCACCCTTCCTTGGTTCTGGGAGAGGTTAGGAACCTCGACTAGGTTGGAATCCGTTTTGACTCTTCGTCCGGTTCAAACATAACTTTCGAAAGAGAAGAGGGAAATTACTAGTGTGAGGAAGAAGACTACTAGAAATAATTCTACGATCGATTCTTAAGGAATTCCTTATGTTTGTTCAGTTACGATTGTTTATTCCGTCATTCTCTATACTCTGTTTTTTACAAGGAGAATAACACTCTTATTAAAGGGATAAAAGGGAGTCCCTGGTACCGTCGGAACTCTGACAATAAGAGAATACGATTCGTAATGGACTTCCATATAAATTTTGAAGTATAACCCAATAATTTCTCTTTTACTACGAGTTCTGGGTTTCTCTCTTTCGAGTTACAGTTTGGACACCAGGAAAGGATTGGACTCTACGACACATGTAGTTCTAGAGTTTGTAGTGATAGGGTTGGCCGTGGTCCGACCACCGGTCTTTAAGACGAGGACCATGACGAACTAGTGGGAAAAGATCTACGAGTACGACGGAAACTACGTGGCGTTACACTCTCTAAAGAGTTTATACCGTCTATATATTTAATCTTTCTTTATTTTTTGAGAAATCGGAACTAGAACCTACTGACTCGGTCAAAAGGACAAAAACAAAGGGGACCGGTGGAGGAGTAATCATCGTCAGTATGTCTGACTGAGAAAAAAAAACGTGTCAAAACCCAGAATCGTGATGATAATTATACTATCCTCTTAGGGTTTCTTCCTTTCCTTCAGTAAGAACGTTACTGACTCAGTAATATAGACTTTAAAAATTCCCTACTATGGAGTAAACCTCTAATAGTGTAACGGAAGTTCGACAATAGAAACAACCTACATGTGACGTACATATTCCACAGTTAGTACCTCTGTACTTTCACCCTCCTCGGTTCTGGGTCAAACCGAAAATAAGACCACTGTCTTGAGGACTAGGAACGAGAAAAGATTAGTTAAGGGTCAAACTCAAACTAAGTCCTAACAACAACAAGTCAACGATTCAGAACAGACTGAGACACTAGAGTACCTGACGTCGTGTGATCTGAAGGGACAGGAAGTGGTAGAGGGTCTCGAACGAGTTTGAGTACAGGTAACTCAACTACTACGGTAGGTTGGTAGAGTAGGAGACAACAGGGGAGAAGGAGGACGGAAGTTAGAAAGGGTCGTAGTTCCAGAAAGGGTTACTCAGTCGAGAAGTGTAGTCTACCGGTTTCATAACCTCGAAGTCGAAGTCGTAGTCAGGAAGGTTACTTATAAGTTCCAACCTAAGGAAATCTTAACTGACTAAAATAGAAGGACGTCAGGTTCCCTGAGAGTTCTCAGAAAAGGTCGTCGTGTTAAACTTCCGTAGTCAAGAAACCGTGACTGCGTGGCTACGTCATAAACAATGTGAAAAGAGATATTTCACAAAGGGGGCGGTTGGAGGTTTTATTCTCCTTATTATTTCATGTGTTAGGTTTTAACTTCCAAACTCGACTCCCTGGTGTGATACTTACGATGGGTGTAAAATAGAAGTAGAGGGATGGGGTCCAATCACATTAAATCCCTCAATGTTGGTACAAAATATGGATAAGTATAAAACTATTTCGTTTACGTCTAACATCTAAAACTTTTATTTCGATATATAAATCAATTTAGGTAAGAAGGTTGTACTAGAAAAGAGGGTAGAAACCTACCTTTCTGATTTTCATCATAAAAATGATTTTGTTTCGTATGTTTAAATAAGTAGTCTCGATTTACCTTTATTTTGATTAAATACAGTGAAAGTTGTGTTATTCATTCCATTATTGTATTCTGTCAAAGCATTCAAAGACTAAGTTTCTATATAAAATGATACTGTATTAGTATTTATAAGTACCTTGTTACCATTGTTATTATTGTCATTCACAGACAGGAAACGTACACCTCTATTCAGAGGATTGATGTGGACGACCTTCGAGATCCTTTTTTTTAATATTTCAGTTTCATTCGTGTGACTCCTGTGGTAAACTAGGGAGAAATTCATTAGTAAGGACCAAGGTCCTCGTGTCAAAGGGTAAAGGTCGAGGGAGTCGAAGAATCCCATGTAGTAAGAGTGTCTGTCATTTGAGGTCCGTGGTATCGAGGGACGGAGGGAAGGGAAACGGGACTGAAGTGACCACTAAGGTGTCTGGTAACTGACGTCTTCTGTGGAGTGGAGGTCGAGACTCAGTGGTGTAGAAGTCTAAATCGGTGTGTGGGAAGGTCGTCCTCGACCTGTCCTATACACCTTCAACAGACCGTAGATGGCTTCCACCCGAAATCAAAATTCAGTGGGAGATATAATTGATAAGTGGTGCTTTACAACAGAAAGAAACTGGGTTCGGGGGGGGGTAGTAAAAATGGGACTTATTAAATAAATTAGTGGGTCTGGCTCTGTGTCACAAAGTAATGTGAGTGACTGAAAGTCATAATAAAGGGGTTCGTTAACTGAGCATGTTACCACTAGGGAAAAACTATTACCCCCTAGACTAGAGTTGGAAGGAAGTGAAAGTTTTGACATTGGGTCAAACGTTTTGACTTGAAGAAAGAACCAAGAATAATACTCTTGACACAAGGTCAATGAACGGATTCAATAGATCCCTATTCGTCTATCGGAACGAAACAACGATATTAGCTCTTTTTAAATTACACGTCAATTCTTTATTGAGGATACCCAAGTCTAATAAGTTAGTTAAATCGATTTAATCTTTCAGTGAAGTAATCGGGTGGGTTTTAGATATGCAAGATTCGTTTTGGATAGTGTCTTGGAGTTGAAGTGCGGAGACTAAGGAGTCTCGTATAACCGTACTAGAAGTGAAGGTAATCGTCAAGACCGACCACCAAGACCGAAGTCAGGAACTTTAAATACAAAAGTGTTTGTTGAAGAGGTAGGTGTAGTGTCAAATCTGGGTCAAGGTCTGATCCGAACAGTTCTTGACACTTCTGAGACTTTAAAAATGGGAAGAACGTTCAATTCTAGAACGGTCAAAGAACATACGACCGTTTTTTAGGGTTTGTGAGGACCTAGTCTCTGTTTCGACAAATAATGAGTGTCTTTCTCGTGATCAGTCCCAAAGTTAAAAGAATACGACCGAGGATTTGGAGTTGAGAGTATTCTATTACTTTTCTCCTGGTCCACTCTCGACATATGGTTCTCCTAACGGAACGTTTACCTTCGTTGGGACTCCAAGGTTTAGAAAATTTTGTCCGTCCTTCTTCTTGACGGGTAACGAGGTCTCTCTCTGTTATCAACGATATTCTTGTAGGAAATTCTCTATCAGGACTAGTTTTCGTCAATCAGGAAGGTCAGTGTTCTACACATTTTTCTCTTTTTTAAGATACCACTTAACAGAGGGTTGTGACTAAAGAGTAAAGACATGACAGAACAGAAGACCCCTTAAAAGAGTTCGGGTGGTAAAACAGCCGGTGTCATTAATTAGATTAGGTGTCTCTGACCCTGGTTTAGTTAATGACCACAGAGGTTTACCCTAGATGTAGATAGTCCCTTGCGTTCCACTGTCACCACTGACCATTCGGAGTCACAAGTGTCGAGTTAAGTTTATTAAGTTAGATAATAAAAACCTCTGTGACAGAATCAGACGAGTCTGACGAAATTATTTTATGGTGTATGACCCGTTGAATTTGTTTCCTTTTTATAAAGAGTATCAGGATCTTAGTCCTAGTGGACTATAGTCCTAAGGAGAAGTCTCAGACCTCTGTCGTCAGAGACGACATAAGAGTGTACTACATCTCTAGAGAGAGGGTAGAGAAGAATATTTCCGTGATTAGGGTAAGTACTCCATCGGTGAGAGTACTGGATTAATGGAAGAGTTTAATGCTTCATCTCGAAGTTGTGTACTTAAAACTAGTCTGTGGTTGTAAGTCAGGTGCCTCGACGGACTCCCGATAATCAGGTTGGACGGACAAAGAGGTGTAGTGGCATTACCAATATCCTTACCCCGAACTTTTCTGTAGTGTTCCATAACTGTCCATAAAACGTACCCTCCAAGTCCTAGAACCCAGTAGAAACCACGAAGATTGTTTTAGGGTCTATTCGGAAATCCCTTGTCTCTAGTTTAATATTGGTCAGTACATAATCGTCAGATGGGACCACCGAGTCTCCCATCTCACAGACGGACGTTGCACCCCCTGGGCCCAAGCTAGGAAGCCAACCCTTCTATGGGACCTCTTCCTTTACCCTTGGGTGAGGTCATAAGAACGGACCTCTTAGGGTACCTGCCTCCTCGAACCATCCGATGTCAGGTGCCCCAGTGTTTCTCAGCCTGTGTTGATTCGTTGAAGTGAAAGAAAGAAAGGAAAGAAACGACATAGTCGTCGTTCTCTACTTTTCTCAGTCGTCAACCAAACAAAATTTCATAAGTGTTGTCGACCGCTCTTTGTGTGGTATTACAAAAGGACCCACTCCTTTCGAGGTCCTGACTAAGACTTTTCGTCCCTAGTTATCACAGGGAACAAGGAGACATGTAAAGTTTCAGATGGTACAAGGAAGGGTTCCGAAGACGAGAAGAAGATGACGTCGTGGACGGGTTCTTTTTCCTCGCACAGGATAAAGTCATCGACATTGAAGTTGAAAAAAGATTAGTAGGTGAAGGATGTAGGTCTAGAAAGTAGTTCTTCTTAGTCCGTTCTAGAAGGAACCTCCAGGTCACCAATTCTGAAGTTCGAAGGTGACGTCTCCTGTGTTCAATCTAGGGGCCAGTCCCTTGATTCTAGGACGTACGACACGTCACACTGGTTTTTTATAGTCCGTCTTCTCCCTGTTGACGTAAAAATATTTAACAGTTCTCTGGATAATTCAAGGTAAAAAACCAGTATACTCGATAAACCCCTTTGAGTCACTAATCACATAAGTCGGTTCACCAGTGATCGGTACACTGGAAATTGGTACAGTTCGGTTCTTTTAGGTACACTGACTTCGTTCTCTTCGAACTAAGAGGATCCGATCAGACGGTGGGTTTCACACATATTTGGTCTCCTCTGACTCCTACAGTAATTTCTCTTCTTTCTTCGTAGTGTGGGTCCTACCAGTCCTGTCTTGGATCTTAAACGGTTTACTCAGATTAAGAGGATAAACTGTGAAAGGGAAAGTAGTATTGGGTCCTTCGTCAACTCTTCTCTATTAGGGAAAGGTTTCTACCACATAAGATGTTAGTTTGAAAAAAATGATTCCACACACCTAGTTCTCTACCACTCCCTTTTCTCAACAAGAACTCAATTATAAACTCCACCGGTAAGGTTACGAGTTTTATGACCTTCCACCACCTACCAAACCTCGTATCTTCCAGATAGTTTATCGTAGTTGACGAGACAGGGTTGGATCTCCCCACCCTACCCTTCTCTCTTCCCTCCCTCAAAGTTTTCCCTCCCCTATATGCATATGGGTACCGACTAAGTACAACTCCAAACTGTCTTTTTAAGACATTTCGTTAATAGGGAGTTATTTTTTTAATTAATTAAAATTTTTTATCGGAGGTTTACCTCCGACAGAGGGAATCGGTCTCTGAGGTTATCTCTTTTGACAGTAAATGTATCTGACTGTAGTCAGTTTCGAAAAACATCGAAGGTCCCTATTGACAACTAAGTCCGGGATGAGTTTCCTACGGAGACATGGTTCATCGACTAAATTTCCTTGTTCCTCTTATAGGTTCACACCCGGTCATTGGTTCCTTAGGTTATTCAGTAAACCGGAGGAACTTCGGACTTCTCTGTTATGAAAACGGGTTTGAGGACCTCGCCGTACTAGAGATTTTTGTAATGGACGTATGTGAGAATCGTGAGACGTAAATCTTTGATTAGTTATTTGTGACCGACTGAAGTTCTAGTGACACATTTCATTTGGGGTTCATCATCGAGAGAAGGTGACTTACTTAACGAGTAACGTGTCAGGGTACGAGAAATGTGAGTAGGTCGGTATCGATGTCTACTGTAAGAATTGTTCAACTTACAGGTTATATTGTTTTGCAAACACTCTTCCGTTTTGTCCTGGTTTGAAATCCGGTAGTCATAGAATATCCATTCATGACCCTGTATATACGGTTTAGACTTTTCTCCACTTTTAGACTCACGACACGATACGATTCAACGAAGTCAGCACGTATGTACCCGACATCGGGTGCTCCAAGGAGACAGGTACCCTAAGAGGTCCGTTCTCATCACCTTACCTATCGGTACAGGAGGAGGTCCCCTAGAAGGACTGGGTCCCTACCTTGGACACAGAGAACACGACACGAATCAGTGAGTCAGCACAGACTGAGAAACACTGGGGTACCTAACATCGGGTGGTCCGAGGAGACAGGTACCCTAAGAGGTCCGTTCTTATAACCTCACCCAACGGTACAGGAGGAGGTCCCCTAGTAGGGTTAGGTCCCTAGTTTGGGTCTAGAGGGTGTGACGTCCGTCTAAGAAATGGTCGACTCGATGTCCCTTCGGGTTCATATGACCTCACCCATCGGAAAGGGAAGAGGTCCCCTAGAAGGGTCGGGTCCCTAGCTTGGGTCCAGAGGGCGTGACGTCCGTCTAAGAAATGGTAGACTCGGTGGTATTGAACGACTCTTTGTATTATGTAGTGGGGTGTGGTTTATAAAAAAAATAGTTACACTACTTACAAAATAAATTTTATGTTATTAAAGAAAATGGTTCAGTCCGATTTGGAGAATTCTAAGATAATTTACTTCCTCTTTTTATGTCGATTCGAAAAAAAGACTTTTTGAAAAGTCTTTCAGTCGTCACTATTCTTACTCTTTTTAGGTTCTTAAATCACTCTATCCCGTATGTCCTAGACAGCTTAGAAACAACCAGAGTCACATTGATAAAAATTGTCTTTCTTGAGTGTGTACAGAGAGTCAAGAGGATGTACCCGTCCACCCAAGAAATGGTGATCACGGTGGACCCATTGAGCTTTAAAACTCTCAAAGGGTTTCATTCTTATTCCAGTCTGGAGATCCAACTGGATCTCACGAACACAGAACCTATCATGACCAACAGTCTTAATAGATGTGTTAGGTCTTCGATAGTTATGGATCTGTGTCTTCATATAAGCTCCAACGGTCCCAGACCGTCCCTCACTTCTCACTGACGAAGTACCTATACTCCAAAGAAGAATTCCACCACTTGTTCAAGATCTTGTTTACAGTGACTTAACATGTCAAATTTTACCGATTTCATCACTTAAAATACAATACACCTAGAATAATGGTTTTTTTCTCTACTAGGTGTGTTAACTCTTACTTAAAAATTCAACCCCTGAGCTTTGGGTAAGGTTCCTACCACACCCCTCTTCCCCCTCCACTAGTATTCACTCGTTCTTCCTCTGTATCCAGTTCACATAGATTTTCTTTATCTATGAATTTACTGTAGTTTAAAGATAATCTGAAGACACGAAATCACACGTTAGTTTTAGAGTACTAAAAATTTTCATAAGTTTGTATATATTAAATCATCTTTACTGGATATTTCGTACGTCGTACATTAATTTAATCGATAGTCCAGTCCTCTGAATTGTTGTACAAAAGGGACAGAAAATGTAAAGTTAAATGTTACTATTTCTTATTAGTAGAAAGAACACTTTATGTCTTAAATTTATTCACGTAATTAACAAAACTTATGATTTGGGTTCACTGTCGTAACCCCCGAATAAGAATCAACACGGAAGGTATGTTGTCGTGTCATCGAGTCCCCGTGCTAGTCATTACTTAAATTTACTAAAGAAGACTATATATTAAGGTGGCTATTTATAAATAGGGACACCCTACGAGGTCACAACGAAAAGATTGTTACTTTACATTGTTTTAAATATATTGACCACTAACACGTCTCTTGGGACACCGACAGGTATTTATAATTATCTTAGTTTTACGTTTGTACCTCTGGTTTTTACGGACCTTCCTTCTTCAGGAACAACTTGCTCCTCATGGAGGAAGCCACGATGTTACATTCTTTGTCATTTCGGATTCCTTCGAGGTAAAAAATAAGTCAAGATAGTTCTATACAATTGAACTCTTTGTCAGAACCCTATAAAAGTAAAAACTCTGGTAGACAGAGAAATTTACTCGAAATAAATTTACTTACTTCCGATTTTTTTTTCTTTACCAGTCGTCGTTCCTAATAGACCCATTGACCGAAGAAGGAGGAGACAAAGACCTCGTTACAAATACTAGTTTACCGGTCTTACTCCTATAGGATCCCAGAAGGAGGGCGCAACCGATACTTTAGGGACTCCCGTTTCTAATACAGAATGAACATGATCAGTAGGGTCCAAGATTGGTGTCTCAGTCAATCGTAATTTATTTCTAAAGAACTATTTCTACCCGACGTTCATTCGTTTTGACAGTTAGTCGCATAGAGGGTACATGTGTCACCAGTCAATACCAAAGATTTAGGTTACTATTCCTTTAACTCATATAAGGTATGTGTGTTTCGTGAGAGGATTTCCCTGGATCCTATTTCTCTTCCGTATAGTTCCCTTAAACTGTGGAGAATCCCTGAAACCCTACAAAGAGTCCGAGGTGTCCTCGGTGAAACGGACTAAAGGTACCATAAGAAATTGGTTTCTACGTTGGTCCACAGGATCGGTCTTAGATGAAGTGTCCCTCCTTAAAGGACACAATATTTGACCGATATAGAAGAGGGTGTAGGTAAAGGGAAGTGGTACCAGGAAATGGCATAGTTCCCAGTACGTATTACTTGTCATCTGTCTTTCAAAGTCCACTCACTGTGAGTCTTAGGAAAAATACTGGAAGGTAGGACATGACACACGATTCAGCGAAGTCAGTACAGGTTGACAAACGTTGGGATACCTGACATCGGGTGGTGTGAGGAGACAGGTACCCTAAGAGGTCCGTTCTTATGACGTCACCCAACGGTACGAGAGGAGGACCCCTAGAAGGTCTGGGTCCCTAACTTGGGAACGGAGAATGTGATCACGGTGAACCCTTCGGAGTTTTGGTGTTTCGTCTGGTAAGTATAAGGTCTCCAAAGACTGCTAAGGTCTGAACGGGGAGGGGAAGGGGATAGGACTGATATATGATTCAGGTTATAATATGAAACTTCTGTAGTTCAAAATCTTTCACATACACAATTGACCTAATTTGTTCCCATCAAAGACTAGTTCTCCCGATGTTTTGGACGACTCTCTTTTTACGTTTGACGGAACCTCTCATAAGATGTCGTTAATCAACTCTTTGCTACTTTTCGTTCTGTTCAATGGTGTATTTTATGTAGACGAGTCGTGGAAAATAAAAGAAGTGGAAAGATCAGTTTTGGTCTTTTTATCATTATTATTATATTATTACTCATTGGAGACAACTCCCGATTCATACACAGTCTGTGACTGTTTATAAAATACAAATACACACGTGTACACGTATGGTTCAGTGAAGTCAGTACAGGCTGAGAAACGCTGGATACCTGACATCCGGTGTCCGAGGAGACAGGTACCCTAAGAGGTCCGTTCCTATGACCTCACCCAACGACACGGAAGGAGGTCCCCTAACAGGGTTGGGTCCCTAACTTGGACTCACCCAATACAGACGGACGTAACCGTCCGTCCAAGAAATGTTGATCGTGGTACCCTTCGGGGTAAAACACATATGTTTATGTGAATTAAAAGTGAAGTTCAGGTGGTCATTGGTAATAGGGGTAAATACCGACTCCTATGGTCCGTCTCTTACCAATTTATTGAACACGTTTCAACTACGGTCGTCATTTACCTTACTTCGACGCCTTTGGGTATGAGATCTGTCTAAAAGGACCTTGACACATTTGGGGGAAATCAAAATAAGACGCACTTCTAATAAGCGAGTACAACGAATTATAATTAAGCTATATATTTCCAAGCTAAAACACTTTCGTCTTTTTTTCAGATCTCTTGACCTTCAACCTTTGTAAAGTTAACGATAGAGAGAAAGAGAAAATAAAAAAAGGGGACGTCTTCCAACCCGTTGGATCATCGATTTTTTATGATTACAGTAGACTTTCTTTAACGAAGAAAGGACGGCAGAAGAAGAGGTTAAAACCCGGAGGTGGTCAACCTTTAACCGTGCTTACACGTATTACTACTGGAGACTTACTAGTAACACTTTACTGAAAGGGGTCATTACGGTCTAAATAGACGACTAAAATTATGGGAAGTAAGATTTTGCGATAATAGGACTCACGTACGTCCCCTGTCATGTGAATCAGTATTCACTACCTACTTAAGTAATAGAAGTCGGTTAAAATTACCCAGTAGATCTTTCTTTTAGTGGTCAGTCAAAACCGATAACTTGTAACGATGGAGTGCATAGAATAATTCGGTTTATATTTTTACCCACCAAAAAGTAAAAGGACAGTTCTGTTGTTTCCAGTGGATAGTGTCCGAACTCTCTGTAAGTACAAATAAAGAGAAACCGGACTTGTTTTACCTCTTACAGTTTCAAAAATAGAAAAAGGTAAGACTTGACTTATAAAGTTTAGGTTCGTGGGACGTTTCTCCTTTCCACGAAGCTTCCTTAAGTCTTGCTCCTCCAAAACGACGTCTCTTTGTCTTGAACTGTAATTGCCTAAGAGACCCACTGTCACAATTAGACTACTGTGATGACTTAAGGTCCCAAA
The DNA here is from genome assembly GCA_006410555.1 of Capra ibex. Classification (NCBI taxonomy): domain Eukaryota; kingdom Metazoa; phylum Chordata; class Mammalia; order Artiodactyla; family Bovidae; genus Capra; species Capra ibex. The sequence continues at coordinate 12,024,576 of SJYO01048061.1, read as the reverse complement.
GTCGGGGTAGTAATTCTCGGCTTTCATTTATGTAACCACACCTTATATTCTTCTCTACGGGTACTCATAGTTCCGACAAAAGATGGGAGTCGAGGGTCTTTGGTTTTTGTAAATTATGTGCACTTACATACTAAAAGTATAGAGTTGGAAAGAAAAGATAAAAACCAATTCTTTGGGGATGAAAATTTAGAAAATTTGATATAAAAATACAAACCGAGTAGTTGAACATGAAAAAGAGAGTCCAGGTCAAGATTTGTAGACGTTGGCACCTAATACCCTTACCTCTTGTCCGTGTAAAAAGTTCGAGATACAAGCCCTGTATTGAATCGTGCTACAGGAATGAGTCACTGCGGATGAATTTTCTATCAGAAAATGTATGCCAACGAACTTTTCACTTACACATAAAAAGGCATATATTGACGTGATTACAATATTGATGGACTGGACATATATTGATGGACTGGATCAAAGAAACTCCGAATGTCAAAGGTCGAAAATTTAAATCGAAAAATTTTGAAAAAAAATTTCAATAATTTACATAAGATTTTGGTACTTCATCAGTTGTTTATTGGTCTTAAACTTTCAATACTGATAATAGAGTCTTTGGAACAAAGAAGGACGACAAATGTGTCAACATAGTTAAATAATTTACGGATACTTTTATAAAAAGATATTTTTAACCTGACCTGTACTTAAAGTACTGTAAACTTTATAAAAGAAATTATTGGGTTTGTTATTGAAAATTTATGTTCAGACAAGAAAATTAATTCCAATTAATAAAATTTTGAGGAACTCTGGGATACACTGTAAAGGACAGTTAAATAACTACACTCATGTTATAAGCTCCCAAACAACTGTTAGTAGTCCGTTTTAGAACGGTTCATCTCACCTGCACCCATTAAGGAAAAGAGTCTCAAGTATTTCAATCGCTTCTGTCTCCTCGAAGGAAAAACCAAGTCAACTTTTTGGAGGATGAATAGTTTTATCGTTTTGTATCCCTTTCTTACTTTGACCACCAGGATTTTGCGAAACTTTTTACATTTTTAGATGTCTTTAATAATGTATCTTTTTCTTAGAAAGGTACAGAAAGAGGGTAAAGGAAGTACTCAACTTTAGTAGTAACTTTTTAGTAAGGGAAATCTTACGAGTGGTTATTCTTTTGAGTTCATTTCAGTACAAAAGAAAAAAGTTTGAACTTCAATGAACCTTCATAACTTTATGTGAAGTCTGGAATAAAGACTTCACCTATATTATAACAGGTATTAAAATTTTTCGGAACGGTATAGTATTGAATGATTTTATTTGAAATTGTCTTCAAGGGTTTCTAACAATTCGTCTACGTTCAATCAAGATGGTATAGGATACAAATACTTATACCGGGTTTTTTTACGATCTCTTCCGAAATTCGACATCGTCTATTCTGTTCAGGTAGACAAATACAGTAGACGATGAGAAATATACTGTGTCATTTCTCATATTTTCCTTTTAGTTTAAGTATATCGTAAATAGATTCTCCAAAGATATTAACTTAAGAATTATTCCTAAGTTCTTAAAGAAAAGAGAAAAAAAGAGTTTGGAGTTCAATGATTAATTTGATCATTTGACTATAAAAAATATACGAGGGAAAACAAATTTAGTTACATTAACAATGTGTAATTAGGTTAAACCCCCGCAGGGTCCACCGTGCCATCATTTCTAGGTGACATCATTTCTCTGAACTCAAACTAGGGACCCAGTCCTTCTAGTGGACCTCTTCCTTTACCGTTGTGTGAAGTCATAAGAAAAGACCCTTTAAGATACCTGTCTCCTCGGACCCTCCGATGTCAGGTAACCCGGTGTTTCCGAGTCTGTGTTGACTCGTGTGTGTGTATGTTGGGTTAAATTACAGAAGTTTAATCGAAAAGTTTTTTTTTTTTTTTTATATATATATATTGGTTAAAGAGCCGGATAGTGAGACACCTTTGTGTATTCTTGTGTGGACAAACTTAGTCAGGAGGCAGAGATCAACAAAAATTCGACATGCAATTATAAGTTATCATATGGGTACTAGATTAATATATTTCAATCTCAAGAGTGGTGACATTAAATCTAGGATAGTGAAACAAGTAGGTAACATCATAGAAGAATTGACGACGGGATCTGATGTTGGGAGTTTGAGATTAGAAAGGTTGGGTTTGGGTTTGAAGTAACATTCCCCATATAATACTGGCCATCCTCCTTACGTTACCGTTGGGTGAGGTCATGAGAACGGACCGTTTAGGGTACCTACCTCCTCGGACCCTCCGACGTCAGGTGCCCCAGAGATCCTCAGTCTGTTCCGACTCGCTGAAGTGAAAGTGAAAAGTGAAAGTACGTAACCTCTTCCGTTACCGTTGGGTGAGGTCACAAGAACGGACCTCTTAGGGTCCCTGCCCCCTCGGACCACCCGACGGTAGAGAAGTCAGTCAACCTGTACTGACTTCGCTGAATCGTCGTCATCGTCGTCGTCCTTCTTACGTTGTTAGAGAGGAGGAGGGCAGGTCTGGGTGGGAGTTCCTCCACCCTAGTCATCGTCTCAGCGACCCGCTGTTGATATGATCCTTTATTTTACACTCTGTGTAAGTGAGGTAACCTCAGTAAGGTAGAAACTACCCGAAATAGTCTCACGAACAATGGGTTCGTGATACCTATTGCGGTACTCATCACACCGCGTAGAAGGACCACCTTTCCCCTGAGGGCAAATAACGTTCAGTACTCCGTTGGATCACTTTCCTCCACACTTTATTTGTGTCAACGGTTTCGGAGAGGTCCGAATTCCACACGAAAAGAAGTCGTGTAGGAAGAAAGAACCACCAGGAAAGAAGAAGGAAGAAGGAGGAGATGGGGATGAAGAGAAGGAACTGAACAAAGAGGAAGATAAGTAAATGCGTAAGTAAATAAGTAAATTGTTTATAGGTACTCACTTACAGTGACGACACAGTCCGTGACATAATCCATGTTTACATTCCACCAGGCCCCGTAGGGTTCACCGCGATCACCACTTGTTGAGTGGATAGTTACGTCCTCTGTACGCTGTACCCGAGTCAGGGACCCCACCCTTCTAGGGGACCTCCTCCCGTACCTTTGGGTGAGGTCATAAGAACGGACCTCTTAAGGCACCTGTCTCCTCGGACCACCCGATACCAGGTGTCCTGAAGTTTCTCAACATGTACTGATTTCGCTGAACCACGTATTCCACCAAGTGTTCTGTGAACACCAATGGCGAGAGAGGATTTCGAAAGTCACCTAGTTCCTTTTATAGTTCATTATATAATATTGATAGTACCATGTTTCTTTCTTCTTTCTGTTTTACACTATCTTCGGTATTGTATCAGAAGTCTTTCTTTTCCCGTGAACCTTCTCGACTATAGATTCAACTTGAAACTATCCTTGTGTCTAGTTGGTCTACTACACCACCCTCACCCCTCCTGATGACGTCTGTCTCCTTCTACGACTTTTAGGGGTTTCTCCCTCCTTTTATCTCACTCGTACTTTTCTATCTACCTACGATTCTTGACTTTCTTTAAGGTGCATCGTTCTCGTTACTCATTCCCTCTGGGTCCTTCCTCTCTCTTCGTAGTCCATATCTCAACTTTTATTGACCTGTCACGGTCTAGGACCATTCCCCCTTTCCTATCAGAGGTACATTGTTCTCTCCTGTACCGGAATAGGTCATTTCCTCGTGAGACTGTCACACCGTCCTCCCTCCCTTCCTTCTTCCCAAACATCCAAACCCCCACCTTTCGACTCCTTCGCAGAGAGAGTCCTGAATTTGCGAAAAAGACAACTCAGTGCTCACTCGAGTAAACGGTACTCACTCCCCCACCTCTCAACTTTATTAACACACCGTGTGCCCTCGTACTCAGACTAACCCTTTATATGTTTCTAATGGTCCTTCATGACTGTCGGGCCCGCTCCACTTCTGAGATTCAAATATTACCATGGTTAGAAGAGTCACTACATTAAAAGAGGTCGTTCAGAATAGTTCGTCTTATTACCGTATCTTCAACCTAAGTAGGTCCTTACTACTGAACGGTCCTACCACACTACTTTTCTTGTCTGCGGTCTCGGTAACCGTCCTCGTAACGATTTTACTATCAGTTCCATTAAATGGTGGTTTTGGGGCCTCCCTTTTGATCTCCTCCGACCTCTTTTCCCTCATACGTTTTGTTAGTCGACTAGTCTCTCGATTCCAGTAACTCTTTCGTTTGTCAAGAACGAGGAAGGTAAGATGGTCTGCTCGGTGTTTTTTTCCTGTCTAGTTGTTTCGTCGGTACTATCCCCATTCATGATACCTCTCTTAATATTATACCACTGCACTATGTCTCACTGTCCCACTGACAAAGTGTAACCTATCAGTCCCACAGACCCCTCTGTTGTACATTCGACCTTAGAGATACTGTTCTTTGTAGGTCAAAACTATTACCTCCCTTTCTTGGTAGGTTTTTCTACTGTCTCGTTCACGTTTACGTGATTCTGTCCTTACTCGAACTCACCTTTCTTCCAGTGGTGTGACACCACTCACTTGGTCCTCTTTTGCGATTTCTACTTTGGGTTCACTATGTCAGGCGAGACCGCTTTCAAATTGTCTTGTTTCTCTTCCTCGAACAAGAAAAATTTTAGTTTACAAATTCCTCCTTCCCACTAGACGAAACAAAGGTTTCTACTGATACCGATGATACTTATACACATCTGATGTTTGTCACTCTCAGTCCTCTACTACAACAACCATCAATGAAGTCCTTAGGTCCCCCTTTTACTTCCACGTTATCAGGTTTCAGAATATTACTTTCCCCCTCTCGATGTTAGAAAAAACAAACAAAACAAAACAAAAAAATGAAATAAAATGAAATGTCATGACATAACCAAAACGGTATGTAGTTGTACTTAGGTGGTGCCCACATGTACTCAAGGGTCAGGACTTGGGGGAGGGTGGAGGGAGGGGTATTGTACCGAACTTACACCGCTTATTCACTTTTTCTTATGTTGGAACCCTACCTTCGTTGTCTCCTATTCACCCTAGTAAAAGATTCCTACCTTCCGTTTCTTCTTTGTTCAAATTCCTGTCTTTATTTCTTGACTCACACCCGTTATCATTCAAACTCGATAAGTAATCCCGAAACTTACCTATAATCAATACGTTCTCCTGTGCGTTCAACTTTAAGAACAGTCCTTTCTTCTAAACCTTTATTACCCGTATCTTTACAGTCTCCTCCACTACTCTTATCGTTCTTCTCACCCTTCGAATTCACTACGACTCAAAACTCCTGTACTTACACAGTCACTTTATTCTCCGGTACAAAACTCATAAGAATAGTGAACGCGTCTGACATCTCGGTCGTACGAGGTCCCTATCAGTTCTCAAATTCTGGTTTTTGACGTCGCTGAGTCCTTCCTGTTTTGACTACCTCTCAAGTCACTCTCTCAACTTCTTTTCTTTCGACTAATATCTTTATACCTCTTCGAACTTTAAATTTGTTTCTTACTCTTTTAGACCTTATACCTCTCACCACCAACCTCAAAACTGTGAAGGAATTTAAGGATCTCTTAAATCGACGTCGAAACTTCCGACAATTGTTCACGTAGGAAAAGAATAAACCGTCCCAGTCGTTCAATGTGAACGACCAGTGTAGGATGGGTGGTGAACAAAATTATTTATTTTAGTAACGTCGTACTAGTAGGGAGAAACAACTGTATTACGGATACCGACGAAAACGTGAGGGTATCGTTTCCACTTATCAAAACTGTTTCTAGTAGACCGGGTGTTTCAGTTTAAATATCTAAACTTTATAAATAATAGGTCGTGAAATACCTTTTCCAAAAGACTAAAGATTAGATACCCCGACATCGTATCCTGGTTACTGGTTCCTTTATTTTATATTCGGAACACCAGACCCTACGTCTCCTCCACCGTGGATACCGAAAAACTCCGTACGAAAACTTGAAAACTTCCTTCTAATACGTGTATGAGTATATTGGTTCTGTTTTGGAGTATATTGTACTACTATTGGTATCAGTTCTTTGTTGGATTCACGGGTAGTTACCTTCTAACCGAATTGTTCTACATTACGTATATATTTTGCCTTATAATGAGTTGGTGTTTTTCTTACTTTATAACGGTAAACATCGTTGTACCTACTTGGATCTCTTGTAATACGAATCACTTTATTCGGTCTCTCTCTTTTTGTTCATGATATCCTGTAGTGAATATACAACTTAGATTTTATATTATGTTTACGTAGATATATACTTTGTCTTTGTCTGGGTGTTTGTGTCTTTCGTTTGATACCAATGGTTTTCTCTCTCCTCCCTTCCCTATTTAACCCTTATACTCTAATTGTCTATGTTCGATGATATGTAATTTATCTATTCGTTGTTCCTAAATGATATATCTTGTCCCCTGATATAAGTTATAGAACGTTATTCGATATTGCTTTTTTCTTAGACTTTTTCTTTTTTATATATACGTATATTGACTTAGTGAAACAACATATGGACTTTGAGTGTGCTATTGAAAAATTTTTAGCACTACTATATGACGTGTCATGAAAGATAATGTATGTAGGAGTTTATTCGGAACTAGAAGGAGTAGTAGACATCTCCTCCTGTCCTGGACCGAGTGAGAAGTTTCGTTTGCAGACGTTGGTAACCAGAGTTACAGTTGACGTACTTGTGGGTCAACGGAGATAACAGTTGAATTAGAAGAACCACGGGTCAACTTGGGAAAGATCCAGAATCAGTCCATTCTTCCTAGAGTCTCGTTTCAAGAGACTCTAAGTTACGTAAAGTCGACAAAAGAAAGTATACGTGTTTTGATAGCGGGCTTTCGTTTTTGTACGACGGGTACACCGACTCTACTATCTCGAAAAGTTGTGATCACACTGTTCTAGATCTTTCACTCCGACTTTGCACCCACCCCAGTGTGAGAGTTTTCCGATGTTTGTGATCTGTCCTGACGTCTACTTGTCGGACCTCGTCTACGACGTGAGACCCGACCTCACCCACGGTGCCGTGCGACTTCTTGGGGACGGGAGAGGTTTACCTCGTCAACGATGAGTTGAGGTCGAAACATCAGTATATCCTTACTTTTAGGTCGGTTCATTTGGCTAATAAGTTTTTGTCAGTATATAAAACTAAAACCACAATTTAAAGACCAAGGGGTATTCGTGTTAACAACGGAGCAACGGTTTGTTTCGGACACAACCCCACGGTTTGTTTTGAGAAGTTGAGACTAAGTGTGTGACGGTTCCCATTGGGCTAAAAATCTTCCTCCTTCTCTATCTTCAGTTAATCGGACAAGCACTATGTCTTGATTCTGAATTCGAATTTTTTGTCAGAAACAACGGGTATACACACGTTGTGAATTCGAGAGGTCGTCCTTTGATGGCCCCACAGTCTTAAAGTTTAGGGTCTACCAAATCCCAAGGAGAAGTATCAAAAGGAGAACCTGAACCCGATGACTTGAGGTACGGAGACAAGATTCTCGACCTTTCTCTTTGTAGTCGACCAGGGGTCGTAGGAGTTTGGAAACTTCAGGAAGACGACAGTATAAAAGTCCTCTTCCTTATATCTCCTTTTTCTGGTCGGTTTAGGAAGTCATTCTATAAACTCCAGGAGATATTAACCTAAAGTTATTTAGAAAGTTTGGGTAGAAGTTAAGAAGACATGAGGTGAGTTAATCTTACGAGTGACGTAAGTTTATATAATACGTTGGAGTAAAGGTATAGTCGAAGGGAAATGGATGGACTTAGTTCATGAAATAGTAAAGACACTGGAAAAGTTGACATGACGAACAACGGAGAATAAAACATGACGGACTTTTGTATCGAAAATTAAAAGGGGTTCATAGACTAAATTAATGATCCAACACAGGAGGTTCTTATTCTACAGTTCTGATCTAATTTACACGTTTCTAAAAAATAACCCTCTTTACGGGCTCTTTCTCTTGTCCTTCTTTGACCTCTTCCGACCCTCTTGGTAGGTTTTCGACTAGGGCTTCCTTTTACCCTTCTTTCAAACCCACTCTAGTAGGGTCTACCGACACGACAGTTTCCTTCCAAGTCTTTATGAGTCCTCTTCCAATATTTGGTTTCCATCTCGACCAGGTCGTCAGGGTACAGAGGGTCCTTGTCTGGACGGAGTCTTAGAGTCGTACTGATCCAGAGAGTGAGTCTCCGAGTCGGAGAGACGAGGAACCGACCCTCGTCGGAGATCCTTCGTACCTGAGTCACGTTTATTCGTCATCAGGAGCCAGTTGCTACGAGACACATCAACCTCTTGGACTCTCCATGTACGAACACTGACGGTAATTCCCGTATTATCGTAGAAATACCCGAAACGTCACCACGATCACCATTCCTTGGGTGGACAGTTACGTTCTTTACGTTTTCTACACCCAAGTCAGGGACTTAGTCTTTTTAGGGGACCTCGTCCCGTACCGTCGGGTGAGGTCATAAGAACGGACTTCTTAGAGTACTTGTCTCCTCGGACCTCCCGATACCTGGTATCCTGACGTTTCTTACTCTGTACTGACTTCACTGAATCGTATGTGTGTACGTTAGAGAAATATCTATCTTTCCTAGAAGTTGTATCAAAAAAAGAATATGTCTTTAATTGTCTCACGATACCAGTTACTTCCGTGTGTATCTATGTAGAGATACAACTTTCTTTATTTCGTAGTCTATTATATATTCGTAAATCCAGGTTACATAAACATACCAGAATTTTACGTGTATATGATGTTTATACCGAGATCAGGGAGATAAATTTATCAACGAAATGATTAGATTCGTATAGATATAAAAAGATAAACATGAACTCTTTAGGTATTTGTCCTGTTCGTCGTCGTTCGTAATATAGACATTCCCGGTTTTTCGACGGGGTCACCGAACTTAATAAGTGTAAACACTGGGGGTTGTATGGGTGTTCCTCGTTACCATGGGATTCCTCCGATCGTGATTAAACTTTATTAAGTCATTTTGTGTGTCATACAAAACTTGTATGTATTATAACATTTAGGAGGAAGAAATTTTTAAAAAAAAACCACAACGAATAAAAAGTGAATTAGTTGTACATCTCCAGTACTGTTATAGTGGATCAGAATAACGTATGAAGGGTGTGAAAGTAATTTGATTAATAGAACTTTACATTAATCGATTAATGACTCTTTCCATCTATTACTATCACTTACCTTACATTCTATTCGTAAGTACTTGTTGTCCTAGGTTTATAAGGTCAGTCTCTCTTCTGTAAGTCCCAACCGGCTCTCTGTTCCTTATAAGTTATTGGAAAACTAGTCAACGTGAACTTAGTCTCGATTGTTACGATGTGACACAATAACGTTGACCCATCTTTAGGTTCCGGAACTAAAAATTTAGGATTGTTTCGCGGAAATGTAAAGTCACTATGACTTACTACATGATTTCATGGGATCAAGTCTCACTAACGTTAAACAGTTGACCTGAGACGTCAGAAAGAGAGAGAGAAAAAAAAAAAAAAAAAACGGAAAAATCTTTCATAACACGTCTTTTCTAAACGAAAGTAAACGTCGGTAACAGTTTCGTTGTATTAAATAATATTAAATAGTAGTATTTGTCTTAAATAATATTAATTTAATGTCGTACAAAGACTTCCCGGTTATAAGATTTGAAATGTAACGAGTGTTATTCCATTTCCATATACACAAACCTTAAAACTTTTATCTAAAAAATTAATTGACCGAGACCTGGTCTCGTAGAAAGTTTACTTTTATGTTATCCCGTAGATTCGTCTATCCAATAAATGAGTCTTATTAATCTAGGTACCACATCGTTCGGGAAATTTTACACCGAAACGACATCATAAAAGATCAATTGACTCATATCGCCTGACCGATTACGTACCGTGGTCACATTGTACATAGTACCATTTTATGGACGTAATCGGTTATCGGAGTAGACTCTTTTCGGTGTGGTACTAGTTTTGGTTGGTACTCTGGGATGGAGGACATTAGTTACCTAACCATTATCCTTATCACTTTGGAGGTTTGAAAGATATGTTACATAAATAGTATTATAGAGTCTCGTTAAGTGAACGGGTTTAAGGGGTCTTACACTCAAGTAAAGTATTTCTGGTCTGACTACCAACGGTTCCTTCTCCCAAAACCCCCCTTACCACCCTCCGACCTCAATCGTCTATATTCGAAAATATATATCTGATCTATTTGTGGTTTCAGGATGACATATCGTGTCTCTTGATGTAAGTTATGGGACACTATTCGGTATTACCTTTTCTTATGTTTTCTTCTTATATATATATATATATATATATATACATACATACATATCGACTCAGTGAAACAACATAGCGTCTTTAATTCTATCGTAACATATAGTTGATATGAAATTTTTTTACTAATTTCTTACACTTGAGTAAACTCTGTCTTCAAATCGGATGGTGTGGAACGAGGGTCGGGGGACGGATTATCATTTATCGGGAGTTGTCCATAATCAACTAAATCTTACATTTACCATGTCTTCTTGTGATTGTGATTAAATTAAGTTGTATAATGAATAAATACGACATGTACTTCGTCGGATGTTTACTTTCTCTTTGATATCCGTAGTAGGTCCTTACATATTAGAAGAAACTTTCACTTCTGTCAATAGGTCAACAAATCTTAGTAGTTGTAGATTTATTCCACCGAACACTTTAAGTACACAATCACTCACTATATGTGTCACCTACGACTGCCTTAAGTCTTTCCTCTTTAAACACATTCAGAGTCACTGGTCGTTCGTGTTTGTGGGATTGATACTTTTCGTTTCTTCTTTTCTCCCCCGTAGCTAATCCACCTTACACCACTCAATGTATAAGGTTCCCGTCAACCCTTTGTCCGACAGACCTCACCAACTAAGTGTCACTCTTGATTTTTCTCATTCTCACCTCTTCACTCCAACCTTTATTGTCCACTTTTCGGGACTTCGGAAAGACTCTTCAACTTTTCACAGTACCTTTTTCGTGACTTGATCTAGTCCTCTATCACAGATCCAATAGAGTGGGGGACTAACGAGACTGTAACTCATTTCTGAGACCGAAGTCAAAGGAGGACGTATTTCACTTCCTTCGGCTTTTTGGTTTCCAGAACCGTTCTATCTTAAGACTCTTCAGTCCTCGCGTCCCTTCCTGTACTCCTTTCTTTCCAAACCCGTCCCACACAGAACGGGTTTCTTTATGTCTTTGTCGGAACATCTACCGGCTCATTTCCAAACATCATCCTTTGTCAGTGGTCTCTTACCTCGAGACCTTATTCCCCGATCGTTTTCTTTATTTTTATATCCCCTTTGAATCTTCTGTCATAGTCGGTCTGAACTACTGGACATTCTTCGTGACTGAGCTTTTATTACAGTAATAAAACTTAACTCCACAGTCTATAATCTCAGATTAATTTTATTTAGATATAATTCCCGTTTTAGTTACACTCTTTTTAGTTTATGTTGAAACAAACCCAGGACAGACGGGATTTATGGAGGTCAGGTGACGTCCTTAACGACAAACCAAAGTAGGAATTAAAGATGCCGTTCCTTAGGATCTTGAACTTGAACGATTCCTGGGAAGTTATAGGTGAGGATCTAGAGGGTCGAGTAAACTCACGAAGGAAGACACAACTAATCCCGAAGGAGCCACTGAGTCTACCATTTCTTAGACGGGTGTTACGCCCTTCTGAGACCAAACTAGGGACCCAACACTTCTAGGGGACCTCTTCCCTTACCGTTGGGTGAGGTCCTAAGTACGGACCCTTTAGGGTACCTGTCTCTTCGGACCACCCGATGTCAGGTAACTCGTTGATTGTGTGAAAGGACACAATTAATGTGGACCGGAAGAAGGTCTCACCAAGTCGAAGGGTATGGTGAACAACAAAACTCAGAAAAAAAGAATATAGTTAGGAGGGAAGAGTTCAATAATGTTAGACTGACTTTTCCGACATGGTTCTTTTACTGAAATCAAATGGATACGTACGAGTCAACGAGTCGGTATAGGCTGAGACGCTAGGGTACCTGATACCGGACGGTCCGAAGAGACAAGTACCCTAGGAGGTCTGTTGTTTTGACCTCACCCCATGGTACGGGAGGAGTTCCTCTGGAAGGGGTGAGTCCCTGACTTGGACTTAGAAAATACAGAGGACGTAACCGTCCGCCCAAAAATGGTGATCTCGGGTAGGTTAGAGAGAGGTTGAAAGTTGAGGAGACTAAAACGGAGACTGGAGGTCAAGCCAGGTGAGAGTCAGTGACTCAACACAGGCTGAGAAACGTTGAGGTACTTAGCGTTGTGCGGTCCGGAGGGACAGGTAGTGGTTGAGGGTCTCAGGTGGGTTTGGGCACAGGTAACTCTGCCACTACGGTAGGTTGGTAGAGTAGGAGACAGCAGGGGAAGAGGACGGGAGTTAGAAAAGGTTGTAGTCCCAGAAAAGTTTACTCAGTCGAGAAACGTAGTCCACCGGTTTCATAACCTCAAAGTCGAAATCGTATTCAGGAAGGTTACTTGTAGGTCCTGACTAGAGGAAATCTCTACCTGACCAACCTAGAGGAACGTCAGGTTCTCTGGGAGTTCTCAGAAGAGGTTGTGGTGTGAAGTTTTCGTGGTTAAGAAACCGTGAGTCGAAAGGAATATCAGGTTGAGAGTGTGGGTATGTACTGGTGACCTTTTTGGTATCGAACTGATCTGTCTGGAAACAACTGTCTCATTTGAGAGACAAAAAATACGACAGATCCAACCAGTATTGAAAGGAAGGGTCCTCATTTGTAGAAAATTAAAGTACCGACGTTATTGGTAGACGTCACTAAAACCTTAGGTTTTTTTTTCAGACTGTGACAAAGGTGACAAAGGGGTAGATAAAGGGTACTTCACTATCCTAGAAGCAAAAGACTTACAACTCGAAATTCAAAAAGTGAGAGGGGAAAGTGAAAGAAGTTCTCCGGGAAATCAAGAAGAAGTGAAGGACGGTATTCCCACCACAGTAGACGTATAGACTCCAATAACTATAAAGAGATCCGTTAGAACTAAGGTCGAACACGAAGAAGGTCGGGTCACAAAGAGTACTACATGAGACGTATATTCAAGTTATTCGTCCCACTGTTATATGTCGGAACTGCATGAGGAAAAACATAAACCTTGGTCAGACAAGGTACAGGTCAAGATTGACAACGAAGGACTGGACGTATATCCAAAGAGTTCTCCGTCCAGTCCACCAGACCATAAGGGTAGAGAAAGTCTTAAAAGGTGTCAAATAACACTAGGTGTGTCAGTTTCCGAAACCGTATCAGTTATTTCGTCTTTATCTACAAAAAGACCTTGAGAGAACAAAAAAGTTACTAGGTCACCTATAATCGTTAAACTAGAGACCAAAGAGACGGAAAAGATTTTAGTCGAACTTGTAGACCTTCAAGTACCAAGTGTATAACGACTTCGGACCGAACCTTTTCAAATTCGTAATGAAATCATCGCACACTGTAGACCCATCGACTTCGTCGAGTCAGTTTCCTCGTGTCCACCCTTTCTCCGTCTGGGTTTAAGTCGGATGGTATAAGGATACGATAAGTTTTATGGACGTCAAAGATCACTGAAACACTCACCCGAAGGGACTATCGAGTCAACTATTTCTTAGGTGGACGTTAAGTCCTCTGGGACCAATTTAAGGACCCAACCTTTCTCCGTGACTTCTTCCATATCCGATGGGTGAGGTCATAAGAACCCGAAGGGAACACCGAGTGGACCATGTCTTAGGTGGACGTTACGTCCTCTGGACCCAAACTAGGGACTCAACCCTTCTAGGGGACCTCTTCCCTTTCCAATGGGTAAGGTCGTAAGAGGGCACTTCTTAAAATTACTGACAATCAGGTACGTCAACGGTTCTCAACCCGTGCTAACTCACTGAAAGTGAAAGTAAAAAATCATAATATAAATTTAGTAGACCAAAGATGACGTCAATGTATATCTTGGTACTATCAAGAACCATTTGATAAACAACAAGGTAACCTAAGACAATCAAATTTTTATATCTGAACTCCCTGAAGGAACCGCCAGGTCACCAGTAGGTTACGTCCTCTGTGACCGAGGTAGGGACCAGACCCTCGATTCTAGGATGGACAATACCCCGTTGATTTGGACGACTTAGCTGACTCGGACACACGGGACCTCTGGTACGTGGTGTTGTTTTCTACAGACACACGGTGTTACTCTCCTTGGAACTCGTGGTGTTGTTTCTGAGTCGTGTCAGTTTTATTACTTTTCTTTATTTATGTTTATACCTAAACTCTACATTGGTGTAGTGCTTCCGACATTACGATAACTCAGAAAAATCGGTAAACCTCATTATGTATACTATGTAATAAGTAGAGTATAATTTTTAGATGGTAGATATTGAAAAGGTTGGAGTTTGTAAATAGAAGAGGTGACTATTAGAGTGAAGAATAAAGTATCCTTGTTTTGTTTTGTTTTTTTCCTCCATTCACAATCAGCGAGTCAACACGGGCTGACAAACATTGGGGTACCTGACGTCGGGTGGTCGGAGACGACAGGTACCCTAAAGGGTCCTTTCTTATGACCTTACTCAACGGTAACGGAAGAGGACCCCTAGAAGGGTTGAGTCCCTAACTTGGGTGTAGACACTACCGTCCACTTAAGGAATGGTGACTCGGTGGTACCTACAGGGGGAAGGGGAGTATGGGGTGTCGTTTCAGATAAGAGAGTCGGTTCAGACTCTTGAGATTGAGTTTATCTTTAGTTTAGACTGGTGCAGAAAGATGGGAGTCGGGGTGGTAGGGGGCGTTTCTGTAGATAGTTACTTTAGGTTTCTGGAACAACCCAAAATGTTCTAGAAAATAATAGACTGCGGTCCAAAGGAGAAGTCAATGTAGAGGTTGGTGTAGAAGAGAGAGATCGAGTGAGTGTGGTTAGAGGCACAAGGACCTTTCACACTTCGGTCAAAGACGTAGTACGAGAAACGTAATTGACAGGAGACTCTTTGTACAAGACGGTATTTATGTGTGTCTATGGAGGGGGTGAAGTGGAGTAACATAGAGGAATCTTTTCGGAAGGAGCTTGGTGGAGTTTGTAAGAACTTACGTAAACGGACGGAGTAAAATATACAATATCTAGTTATACGTAAATAATTATCGGTATCGATAAAAATTGATAGAAAACGAAACATAAGTGAACAGATGTACGAACGCACGAATACATAAATAAATGACTGAACGGACAGAAGTTCGGTACTTTTACGTCGAGGTGCTTCCGTCCTCCTAAGTAGATGATGTGAATGACAAAATAGATGACCCAAATCGTATCAAGAACTGTGTAATTGTACATAGATTGTAAATATTTCAATTACTACATTTCCAAAGGGAAAGTAGGAATTTAGTCAAAAGGTCAAGAACAAGTGTACCACTCGTGATACCAGTACCACGTTGTCCGAGACACGACCCGTGACCCATACATTCCCAGTTAATCCATATGTACCAAGAACGGGGAAACTTTAAATTTCTTACTATTTTCGGTCAGGTCCAAGCTACGTACTATGTCCTACGAGTCCCGACCACGTGACCCTACTGGGTCTCCCTACCATACCTCTCCCCCCACCCTCCCCCCAAGTCCTAC
Source organism: Capra ibex (assembly GCA_006410555.1). Taxonomy (NCBI): domain Eukaryota; kingdom Metazoa; phylum Chordata; class Mammalia; order Artiodactyla; family Bovidae; genus Capra; species Capra ibex. Next base: position 12,008,925 of record SJYO01048061.1, on the reverse strand, counting down.
CCCTTGTGTAAATGTGGGTACCGTCTAAGTACAACTACATACCGTTTTGGTTATGTTATAACATTTCATTAATCGGAGGTTAATTTTATTTATTTAAATATAATTTTTTTTTTT
>SJYO01048061.1:11990652-12008493 GCA_006410555.1 Capra ibex | reverse complement strand
GTCGTGACAAATATTATCGGTCCTGTACCTTTGTTGGATCTACAGGTAGTCGTCTACTTACCTATTCTTTCGACACCATGTATATGTGTTACCTCATAATGAGTCGGCAATTTTTCTTAAGTAAACTTAGTCAAGACTACTCTACCTACTTTGACCTCGGCTAATATGTCTCACTTCATTCGGTCTTTCTTTTTATAGTTATATCATATGATTGCGTATATATACCTTAAATCTTTCTACCATTGTTATTGGGACATACACTCTGTCGTTTTCTCTGTGTCTACATATCTTGTCAGAAAACCTGAGACACCCTCTCCCGCTCCCACCCTACTAAACCCTCTTACCGTAACTTTGTACATATTATAGTATATACTTTGTTTAGCGGTCAGTTCCAAGCTACGTACTATGACCTACGAACCCCGACCACGTGACCCTACTAGGTCTCCCTACCATACCCCTCCCTTCTCCCTCCCCCTAAGTCCTATCCCTTGTGCACATATGGACACCGTCTAAGTACAACTACATACCTTTTTGGTTATGTTATAACATTTCATTAATTGGAGGTTAATTTTATTTATTTAAATATAAATTTTTTTTCTGTATCTGTTTACTTGTCACTTTTAGGTTCCATCGCCGATATTATATCTTTCCCGTCACACCAGATCCTTGTATTTTCTCATTAAAGAGAGATTTTTAGTTTATTGATACAGACGTTCTAAACCCTCTATTCAACTCTAGACTTCTTTCTCATTTTTGATTCCCAACCTCAACCATCCCGCCCACTATCTAAACGAATGGTAAACGTACACCCTTTACTTTTTAAGTTTATTTAACCAAACCTTATGGGAATTTAAAATGAGTTATTGTTTAAATTAGGGTGTCGTAAATAGACTAGATCTTTTAGACAAAAATGAACCATTGGAGTAAAACATGAAGTTTAGTTTCTGTTGATCTCAAAAAAAATTACAAGTCTTTTTCTTCGTTAAATGTTTATCGGTAAAAAAATTAACTTTACATTAACTAAAATGTTACAACACACATGTCGTTTCACTAAGTATATGTTTATACTAAAATTTATATCAAGACACTATACTATACACGATATGTCATCCTGGAAGATAAGTAGATAAAATATATATCATATATATATGATATATATACGATGTTTATATAGATGTTTATATATATAAACATAGATCATTAGGATTTGAGGATTAAATAGGGAGGGGGAGGGGAAACCATTTATAATCAAGTAAAAGATACTCTGATAAAGACAAAACTTTCATTAAATTAAACATGGTAAAAAAAAATCTAAGGTGGATAATCACTATAATATACTATAAACAGAAAGAGACAGACCGAATGAAGTAAACCACACTATTACAGATCCAGGTAGGTACATCGGTGTTCACCGTTATTGTTTACACAATAAAAAAAGAAACTTATTCTAGTATGAGCAAATTAAATTTTCTGTCCTTGATTCGTATATAGTAGACCTATTGCCATTTATTCAGTCCTACGGAAGGGACATCCGTATGTTTCTTTTATTATAGACGCACGTTTATTAATTTTATGTCTTGTTATTTACTTTTTCCTTGGAATTATCACCAAGTTCTACGAAACTTTCACCTCTTCTGTTTCTATTCTCTAATAAATACACACCCCCCAATAAAAAAATTATATTTAAATAAATAAATTTGACCTCCAATTAATGAAATGTTATAACATTACCAAAACAGTATGTAGTTGTACTTAGGCGGTGTCCATATGTGCACAAGGGGTAGGACTTGGGGGGAGGGAGGAGGGAGGGGCTGATTTACTTAAATGGTGGATACGTTTGCCTCGTTCCAGATTAATGATTTCTGAAGTCCTTATATCTTTAAGAAATTAAGGATCTTCAGTGACCTCTGAGTTCCGTTTTTTATAAGAAGTTTTTACTTTCAGTACTTACATTTCTTCTTAATTCCTTTTCTACTATGGTCACCAAATAGAGTAGGGAAGACTTCGACTTCCACCTTAAAGTTATTCCTATTTCTTATGTATATACAGTAGAATAAATATAAAATTCGATTTGACTTCTTATCCAACAATTAGGAGTAGATATTTTTAGTTTCTATTTCAAGGTCCGATACACTTACAAGAGTGTACTCTTTTGTCTCGATAGAGTCAAAAATAAACATGTAAAAGGTTGTTTTACAGACGTCTTATTAGTTTTTTTGAAATTACTTTTGTTGGAAAAGACTATCTAAGAAAACCGATCGTACGAAATCTTGAGTTAAGGAGATAATAGAAAGAAATAGTATTTCATTATACTTTTAGTCTTCGAATCGGTGTAAATCATTTTATCTTGAAAGTATCACAATATATTTTAAAGAACCTTCTAAAATCATCCTTCTGTAAGAAGTAAAGATCTTTGTCAATATACTTTTAACGTCATCGTCTGGAATCCGACTAAGGAATATTGTATCACGGTAGATCTCTAATTTCGACTGCAACGATGTTCGATGTAATTGGTGTCGATCGAAGATAATTATTTGCTGTAATGTAAAATATCGACTATTCAAGTCATGTCATGTAGCTATGCCACATGTAAACTTTATTTAATTACTCGTATATGTGTTTGTTCCCGAAGAGTTTACCACGATCACCATTTCTGAGACGGACGGTTACGTCCTCTGTATTCTCTGCGTCTAAACTAGGGACCCAGTCCTTCTACGGGACCTCCTCCCGTACCGTTGGGTGAGGTCATAAAAACGGACCTGTTAAGGTACCTATCTCCTCGGACCGTCCGATGTCAGGTATCCCAGTGTCTCATTCTGTGATGGCTTCACTGAATCGTGCATCCGTACGTATGTGTTTGTTTAAAAATCGACCATGTGACTGTAGACGATTAACGTAACTCACCGGAGAGACCCACTATCAGGTAAGTACACGATTATACAGATTACACAGATCGAAAACTGTGTGACATCGTGACTCCTTTCAATGTACCCCGATATTCTTATACGTAAACTAATCTCCAGAGGGACCACCGAGTGCTGACGTATTTTACGCCCTCTGGACCCAAGTTAGGGACCCAGCTCTTCTAGGGGACCTCTTCCTTTACCGTTGGGTGAGGTCATGAGAACGGACCTTTTAGGGTACCTACCTCCCTCCTCGGACCATCCGCTGTCAGGTCCCCCAGAGTTTCTCAGTCTGTACTGACTCACTGAAGTGAAAGAAAGAGAAAAGACATTCTTTTGTATTAACGTAAAGAAGTACCTTCGTTCTGTCAAGATGGTATTTATACTTTAACATAATTCATAAATGATACCCAGTCCGTAACATAAATGATATACATATTTAAAGGACTCCGACGATATCGTTTAATGGTGTGTAAACTACCGAACAACAACAAGTCAGCGAGTCAACGTAGGGTGAGAAACACTGGGGTACCTACGTCGTACGGTCCGAAGGGAACAGGAAGTAATAAAGGGTCTTAAACGTCTTTGAGTACAGGTAACTCAGCCACTACGGTAGGTTGGTAGAGTAGGTAGGAGACAGCGGGGAAAAAGGAGGACGGGAGTTAGAAAGGGTCTTAGTCCCAGAAAAGGTTGACACCGAATTTTAATGTCTTTACTTAAGATAGTGTCAAAATTTCCGGTCTTCAAACTTTAGTTCCACATCCCTCCGACACGAGGGAGACCTCGAGATCCCTTCGTTGGAAGGAACGGAGATTCGAAGCCCCTCGACAGTCATGAGGGACCTAAGGAACCGAACACCGTTGTAGTGATGTTGAAGACGGAAGTAGAAGGGTAGTGGAAGAGGAAACACACAGAACGACACCGGAGTCGTGAGGTTAGAGAGGTCAGAGACGAAGCCCTAAGTGTAAAGGCGGACGACAAGACAGACACACAGAAGAGAGACACACAAAGAGGACACCCAGATAAAATTCCCGTGAAGAGTAACCTAAATCCCGAGTAAAGTTGTTAGGTCCCACCAGGGGAGTAGAGTTCTGAAATTAGAGGTAGAGGTCTCCAGGGGAAAAAAAGGTTTATTCCTTTGTAAGTGTGTAAGGTCTGTAAACTATATAGAAACCCCCTTGGTAGTAAGTTAGGTTATATGATACAGAAAATTTCTTTCCTTTCCTTTACCTCTCCATTTACCGAACATGAAGTTATTCGAATATCGTGTTAGTCATTTTTCGAACACACGTATCTATTTGTTAGAGGGTCTAGTCCCGAAGAGTCATAACTGTAAACCCTGATCTATTGATAAACAACACCCCCCGACAGGTTGCGTAAAAAGTTTACAAAGCGTAAGGATCGAAGATGGGTAATCTACGGTCATCGTGGCAGAATCAGTACTGATGATATTTACCTGTAACAGAGGTCTGTAACGATTCACGAGACACACCTCACTTTGTGGGGACCAATTCTCGTTCAGTAGATCCCTTAAGGGACCTTCAAGTCACTAATCCTGAACCGTGAAAGTGCCGGCCCCAGACACAAGTCAAGACTAACCCCTTAATTCTAGGACGTACGGTGTGCACGAAGGTACGAGTCAGCGAGTCAACACATACTGCGGAACATTGCGATACCCGGTATCGGACGGTCCGAGGAGACAGGCACCCTAAAGGGTCGGTTCTTATGACCTCATCCAACGGTGAAGGAGGACATCCTCTAGAAGGGCTGTGTCCCTACCTTTTTATAAACGTTTCATATATAGTCTAAGTCCCAACTATAAGTTTTGTATACGTCTTGAGTATGTTAGTTGTCGTTATTTTGTTTATTAGATTGGTTTTTTATCTGTCTCTTGGACTTATCTGCAGAAAAAGGTCTCCTCTATGTGTTTGCCGGTGGTCAGACATGTCCCACATGTAGACTTCCCTTACTTCAGTAATAGAACTTCTAGATAGACATGGGGATACAAATGACGTCGTGTTAAGTGTCATCGGTTCTTTGTGTTTGTTGGAGTCGCCTACTTACCTATTTCTTTTACACCGATATTTATGTTACCTTATAATAAGTCTGTCCTCTCTTTACTTTAGGATGGTAAACGTTGTTGTGTCTGTCTGGAACTCTCGTAATTCGATTCACTTAATTCAGTCTGTCTCTTTCTGTTTACGACATACTAGAGTGAACGTAACCCTTAGATGGTTTTTTTTTTTTTTTCGGTTTAAGTATCTTTGTCTCGTCTTACCACTAACGGTCACGACCTCCAATCTCCATTTGTCTACAGTTCCCATGTCTGAAGATCAGTAGTCTACTCATACCAGACCCGTAGACAATAAGTCTTACCACTGACATCAATTGTCATATAACAAATGAACTTTCAAAGATTCTTTCATCTAGAATTTATAAGAACGGCGTGTATATTCTTTTTTGTATTAATACACTCCTCTACCTATAGAATTGATTGGAACAATAATCGTTGGAATGATTTAGTAAAACGTTATATATGCACAGTTCAGTAGTGTGACATGTGGAATCTGAATACATTACAATGTACAGTTAATAGAGACTCCATCTCCCTTGTCGTTCAGGAGATGTAATAGTATTTGTTTAGAATACCGTGTCTGCAAGGACTACCACAGTAGTCTGTTTAGACTACCGTGTCTCCTCTTTCTTTGGTTTTACCTGACCCTGCCAATTTCTTCAAAAGTACCTCCTTTATTTTACAGTGATCTACTCTTATATCGTGAACCTTAACACCTCCTCCGGTACCTTTCGCAATGACTCTCCGTGACACGTGAACACTTCTGGTTCTTGGTATGTATGGAATAAATAGGAAAATAATAAAAAAAATTCAAACAAATGAATCCGGTGTGAAGCGCCATATGCTTTGGAATCAAGAGACTGGTCCCTAGTTTGGGTGTTGGGATCTCACCTTCGTTCGTCAGAAGTGGTGACCTGACCGTCCTTCAGGACTATATGGAACAAGTAGAAATACACAGTTGGAGGATTCGTGTCAGGAACCGTGTCTCGTTGAGAGTTTTTACAGACAACTTACTCAGGTACAATAAGTGAGTCAGCACTGACTGAGAGACACTAGGGTACCTGACACCGGGAGGTCCGAGGAGACAGGTACCTTAAGAGGTCCGGTCTTATACCCCCACCCATTGGTAAGGGAAGAGGTCCCCTAGAAGGGTTAGGTCCCTACCTTGGACTCAGAGGACGTAACATCCCTCTAAGAAATGGTAGACTCAGTGGTCCCTTCGGGTTTACTCATGTACTCCAATCTATTTATCTAACCTCAGTCTTCACTTCCCAGACTCTAGTATCTGTTCCCTTAAAATTTAAATAAAACAACCACTTCCCCTTCAGAACTTCCTAAGACTCGTAGTTTCTATTTGACGTATTTCTTTCGTCACCATATATTTTTTATAACTTCTCCGGTCTTTATGCTAGTTCTTTCTAGTCGATTCTTTAATAATTTTGTCAGAGTGACACTTCATTACTCAAGACCCTGGTTCTATTACTGTCACCCTTAATTTTACTCCATAGTTACTGTTCTTCTTTATTAACAGTCGAAGAATAATGACCTAAACCTCTTCTACCTCTTTTTTCCGTATTTCCTTTTTAAAGTTCTGTCCAACTGATTCCCTTATTTCAAACAAGTAAACTCTTTTTAATTTTTGAGGTCTCACCCTTTTTTTCTACTACTCCGACTCTACTCATCGACAAGTACCTTTACGTCCCGTACGAAAAAAGAAAAAAATTCCATTGGAGGTTTTTTCACTAACATCAACTCTTACCTCGATTTATTTATACTCCATTAAACACTAATTAAAATCCTGAAACGAACGATCTATCATGAGAGTTTCTTTAAGTATTCTGAAGAACCTAGTGATTTTTACAAGAAAAACGTCTCTAAAACCTTCGTCAAACAGACTTGAGTTTTAGTACTTAAGATAAAGATTAGTTACTGAGAGTAGAACCTGACTTTCCCGTCTGTCAATGCCTAATGACACAATAAGTGTGAGATTGTACGGTCGGTAAAGGTGACCTATAAGACTGTCAGTCCTGTTTTTTCAAAAAAAATTAGTTGTCGATAAAATTGTACTGTTTGTTCAAAATAAAAAATTCGTCAAATACAACATTTTCTCTTTTTCCTGTCTTTTCTGTTTTATAAAATTTTTAGACAATATGTTACCTTAAAAAAAAGTAACAGTTATCAAATGTGTTTGACCAATAATTGTTGAACGTTTTTATTATATGAATTCAATGAAAATTAAAAGATAAGACTTTAAAATCCGACATTAGGAAAAATTATGACATAGGATAACACACTCTGACCCGAGAACATATCAATTAATTCTTTTATTGAACTAAATTTTTTTATAAGTGGTCCGATCCTTAATCACTTACTTCTTATCTCCGTTGAGTTTGAGGTTTACACGGGAATTTCTTTTTCCCCCGAAAACAGTTGATACACCCAGTAATAGATTAAAAATGGAATGATAGACATATCCTTCTTGAAGTGTTAGTAATAAACCATAAAGAGATTAATTCAGCGAGTCAGCACAGGCTGAGACGCTGGGGCACCTGACATCGGGTCGTCCGAGGAGACAGGTACCCTAAGAGGTCCGTTCTTATGACCTCACCCGACGGTAAAGGAAGAGGTCCCTTAATTATACACCCATATATATGTGGCTTGACACCACAAGTCAAGACCTCTTATTAATTTTTATTCTTGATTGATCGTTTTAGTCTTGAGTTCGCTAGCTAAAACAACCTGAAATACTAATTAAACGGAAGACAAATAAAACGATTTTAGCCAGGGTACATCGTCATACTTTATTCTACTCTTCAACTGAGTTTTATCAAAATGTAAATTTAGGTTTTTAGAGTTATTTACTTTTCGAAAAAGATTTTTTTTTTTTTTTATAAGTCACAAAGAATATTTTAGAGGGATCGACGTATTATTTCTCTAAAAGGGAGTTCTCGATGGGTGAACAAGTTAATTAATTTAATTGTCTGTTTATTAACTTTAATTTTACCAGTAATAATAGTGATAGGAGAAGATCTTAAATAGACTTAAAGTTCGTAGTGTTTGTCTGGGACAAAGACTTCTGTTCGAAGTGACCCTTGAACTTATACATATTCTTCCATTCTCTCCGTCGGGAACTCCAGAACATCACGACACCAATTAGTAATTCCCCCGGAACATAAAACAAAGTTCGCGGGACCCAAAATACAGGGTCTCGTAATGAGGTACCAATCGAAACCCACTCTTCCATAAGGTCATTGGACCCAATAACACTTGAACTAAAAGGTAAACCAAGTCTCCCATTTCTTAGGTAGACGTTACGTTCCCTGTACCCTCTGCTCCCAAACTAGGGACCCATCCCTACTAGAGGACCTCCTCCTTTACCGTTGGGTGAGGTCATAAGAACGGACCCTTTAAGGTGCCTGCCTTCTCGGACCACCCGATGCAGGTACCTTGGCGCTTCTCAACCTGTACTGATTCGTTGACTCGTACGTGTGTGTGTAATGGAGAATTATTTTTCAAATTAAAACATCCAGTTAATATTTGTCTTAATTACTTTTAAGACTTATTTAGAACCGTCGACTGTAACTCCTGTAAGTAAGTAAAATAATTGGTCTGTAAGTGACTTACAGACAATAAACGTCCATGTAAAATCCATAGGAGTTTTATGTTGATTCTTTTTACGTGAAGGTTCAATTATAGGCCGAAGGGACCACCGAGTCGACCATTTCTTAAACGGACGTTACGCCCTCTGGACCCAAGCTAGGGACCCAACCCTTCTATGGGACCTCTTCCCTTTCCGATGGGTGAGGTCATAAGACCGGACTTCTTAAGGTACCTGACATATCAGGTACCCCAGCGTTTCTCAGCCTGTACTGGCTCGCTAAAAGTGAAGTGAAGCGAAGTTCAATTATAATTCTATTTCGGACGTTTACACATTGTTACTACATTTACTTACGTGTGACCCTCAATCTTTCTGTAAAATTTCGTTCTCACACCTGAGTTTCTTTTTATATGCTAACGAAGTTAGTCATATATAATAAGTAATTTTCTAAGAAGACCCCTGAAGGGACCACCAGGTCGCCAATTCTTAGACGGAAAATTATGTCCCCTGTACCATGTTAATTGTGGTGTGGGTGTTGATGACTCGGACGTGCACCGTGATTCTATGTTTCATCGGTTTATTTATTATAAAAAGAAATTTTATATAATTGTAGACGAGATTTTAACCTACATAAACCTAGAGGTTGTTACAATCTAATACTTGTTACTTATAAGTTACGTGTTATAAATGTGTTTCTTGAGATTATCATTCTCTTCTGTTAACAAACTCAACATTTTTGTAAATTTTAAAAAGATTGTACATAAAATATTCGATACCTTTATTTGAAAAATATAGGTTATCTTTTAGACTGTAAAAAATGTGTGATTTTATACTTAGGATGAAATATTCGGTATGGGAAAGTAATTTTTTGGTCCGATTATTTTCTGTTACCATCGTATATATTTTACAGGTAACGGAAAGTTCGACGTCCGTGGGGTTTTATAAGTCATTGTCGTTTAACTCTTTTTCTTTTTATTAGAGTTCGAAAGTTAAAACGTCTCTCTTTCTTTCTTGACCGTTACAAATAGAAAAAAACTCTGATATGTACTGTACTATTACGAATTCTCGTTTCTCAAATATTAGTCTGTCTGTAAAATATTCGACCGACACAAAATTAGGTCCCAAATTAAGAGTTCAGAGTTAGGTCCCAAATTAAAATAGATTCCCAATCCAGAAGTTCAGTTAGTTCCTCTACTTTTATTCCATGTGTTTTAAATGGAAACTTTTAGGAAACTCTTAACCCGGCGGAACGTTTTGTTGTATAGTAGAGAAACATTCAGTATTAGTGGTCGAAAGAAACACGAAACTAGAAAGGTAAGTGAAGTCAACTCAGCGAGTCAGTACAGACTGAGAAACGTTGGGGTACCTGACGTCGTGCGGTCCGAAGGGACAGGTAGTGGTTGAGGGTCTCGAATAAGTTTAAGTACAGGTAGATCAGTCACTACGGTAGGTTGGTAGAGTAGGAGACAGTAGGGGAAGAATAGGACGGAAGTCGTAGTCCCAGAAAAGATTTCTCAGTCAAGAAGCGTAGTCCATCGGTTTCATAACCTCGAAGTCGAAGTCGTAGTCAGGAAGGTTTCCTATAAGTCCTGGCTAAAGGAAATCCTAACTAACAAAACTAGAGGAACGTTAGGTTCCTTGAGAGTTCTCAGAAGAGGTTGTGGTGTCAAGTTTTCGTAGTTATGAAACCGTGAGCCGAAAGAAATACTAGGTTGAGAATGTCGGTATGTACTGATGACCCTTTTGGTATCGAAACTGATCTACCTGGAAACAACCGTTTGATTAAACAACCGTAAAATTATACGAAAAATTATACGACAGATCCAACCAGTATCGAAAAAAAGATTCCTTGTTCGTAGAAAATGAAATTACCGACGTCAGTGGTAGACGTCACTAAAACCTCGGGGTCTTTTATTTCAGACAGTGACAAAGGTAACAAAGGGATAGATAAACGGTACGTCACTACCTTAGGTTACGGTACTAGAAGCAAAAAACTTATAACTCAAAATTCAGTCGAAAAAGTGAGAGGAGAAAGTGAAAGTAGTTCTCCGTGAAATCAAGGAGAAGTGAAAGACGGTATCCCCACCACAGTAGACGTATAGACTCCAATACTATAAAGAGGACCGTTAACACTAAGGTCGAACAAGAAGTAGGTCCGGTCGTAAAACGTATTGTACGAGAAGAGTGTCCAATTTAATCGTCCCACTGTTATATGTCGGAACTGTATGAGGAAAGAGTTAAACCTTGGTCAGACAACAAGGTACAGGTCAAAATTGACAACGAAGAACTGGACGTGTGTCTAAAGAGTTCTCCGTCCATTCCTATAGAAATTCTTAAAAGGTGTCAAATAACACTAGGTGTGTCAGTTTCCGAAACCGTGTCAGTTATTTTGTCTTTATCTACGAAAAGACCTTGAGAGAAAGAAAAAGGTACTAGGTCGCCTATAACCGTTAAACTAGAGACCAAGGAGACGGAAAAGATTTAGGTCGAACTTGTAGACCTTCAAGTGCCAAGTACATGACAACTTCGGATCGAACCTCTTAAAACTCGTAATGAAAGGATCGTACACTCTACTCAGGTTAACACGTTATAAAAATTGTTAAAAACCGTAACGGAAAGAAACCTTAACCTTACTTTTGACTGGAAAAGGTCAGGACACCGGTGACGACTCAAAAGGTTTAGACGACCGTATAACTCACGTCGTGAAAGTGCCGTAGTAGAAAATCCTGAACTTTATCGAGTCGACCTTAAGGTAGTGGAGGTGATCGAAACAAGTATCACGACGAAGGATTCCGGTCCTAGTGAACTGAAGTGTCAGGTCCTACAGACCAGATCCATTCACTAGTGTGGTAGTACCAATATATCCAGTAATTCTAAAAAAAAACATATCAAGAAGACACATAAGAACGGTGGAGAAGAATTATAGAAGACGAAGACAATCCAGGTATGACAAAGACAGGAAATGACACAGGTCACTTTATAAGGGAACCATAGAGATTCAAAAAACTTCTCTAGAGATCAGAAAGGGTAAGATAACAAAAGGAGATAAAGAAACGTAACTCATAAGGGGATCAAGAAAGTAATTCATAGGCTATTTGATCGGTCACATACAAATTCCTAGTGTGACATGTTTTATTCATTTGAGACGACGATGACGACGACGATTCAGCGAAGTCAACACAGGCTGAGACACGCTGGGGTATCTGCCGTCGGGTGGTCTGAGGGGGTAGGGACCCTAGGACGTCCGTTCTTGTGACCTCACCCAATGGTAAAGGAAGAGGTTATGTACTTTAACTTTTCACTTTCACTTAAGTGAGTCAGAACAGGCTTAGAAGTACTGGGGTACCTGGCATCGGATGGTCCGAGGAGGTAGGTGCCCTAAAAGGTCCGTTCTCATGAACTCACCCAACGATAAAGGAAGAGGTTCATTTGAGATCTGAGAGCGATTGCAATTGACCTGATCGTCCACCCAAGTAGGTATAATAAATTTAACAGTAAAACGAAGGATAGAAGAAGGGATGTTCATAATCCCTTAAGTGTATTTTAAAAAATCATACGTATACATTACACTACCGTAACATTTGTAACTATACGAAGTTATAATAATTCTGTTACTTTGATTGTAGAGAAAGAGTCTCTATTACTCCCTTCATTTACTCTAATGTCCGAAGAGAACGTTACGTCCTCGGAGTCCTCTACGCCCAAGACTGGAGACCCAACCCTTCTGAGGGACCCCGTCCCTTACCGATGCGTGGAGTCATACGAACGGACCTCTTAGGGTACCTGTCTCTTCGCACCAAGTGTCCCAGTGTTTCTCAGCCTGTACTGACTTCACTGAATCGTGTGTACGTACGTTTACTCTATTATATACATTTCGTGAATCCCTGCACGGTTAGTGTACATTATTTAATGTCATAGAAAATAAGTCGTTTATGTACTCGTTTTATAATGAAAAGTTGAAACTTCCATCTCCGTTTCCAGAAGGTTGGAGGTTTGTGTTTATCGGGGACTGTTACGATAAAAGAATTCCCTTGTCACACTAGGTAGAGTACAAAATCTTCCTACACGATTATATCAACGACAACCACAAAGGTCTAGATGAGAAAGGGAAGAGGTATGACGAGACACGGGACGATCCGGTTGGTAATACCTGATGTAGGTGACCCGAAGGACTGAAAGTCATACTGGTCATTTTCAGTACCCGTTCCGTGACGTCCCTTCTCCCATACTTCAATCATAGACAAAGGGAGGTCCGACACCTAGTCGTTGCTGACATAAAGAGTCGACGACGACAAGTCACGAAGTGGTCCCCTAGAATGGATGGGTCCCTAACTTGGACACAGAGGACGTGACCATCCGCCTAAGAAATGGTGACTCGGTGGACCCTTAAAGTACAACGAGATGGTTTCCGGTATTGAGAACACTAGACTGAAGGATGGTAATCCTGAGAGAGAGAAAGAGGACGAAAACCCTCTACTGAGAAAGGGACCGGGGATGTCCATTGTCGAGGACAACAACGTACCTCCTACCCAACCTTCCCTTCTTCTACCCTTCGCCCCTCTAATGATCTTTTATGAACGTCTGTCCTTTGTCACCCCTAGACTAGTTTAGTCACCTTCCACCCGGTCTCTTTTGTTCTGTCTTTATTGTACGTGAATTTTATATAGATCATATCCTACCTTTTCTTTAACATCGAGTGACCTACTTTCTCGTCACCTCTCTCAGTCAGGTCCTCCTGAGCGTCCCTAGAACGAAATCGGTTGTATACTTTCAACTACGATAAGTGTCTCTACCCTTTACTACGAAAGACTAACCGGAAAAAGGGAAGTAAAGATAATAGTGAGTGACCCTTTACCTAACGAACGAAGAAACTCCACAGAGCATAAAATGAGTCGTGAATGATCCTGGGGTGGATGAGAGGAAATAACCTGACACTTTTAATAAACCCATATACCGAAATAAAAACTCATCAGTTTTTAACAACAACAACAAATCAGTGATTCAACACAGGCTAGGAAAACACTCAGCTGGTCTGAGGAAAAGGGTACCCTAAAAGGTCCGTTCTTATGACTTCACCAACGGTAAAGGAAGAGGCCCCCTAAAAGGGTCTGGTCCGTAGTTTGAACACAGAGAACGTACCCGTCGGCCTAAGAAATGGTGACTCGGTGGACCCTTCTGATCAACTTTTAATCTCGTGATATAAAATTAATTTTTCTTAAAATCTGTCGAGATGACTCTATTTTAACTGTATTTGATACAAAAAAGTTCGTATGTTCTACAATTCGAAACTGTATACATATGAACACTTGGTAGTGATGTTCGTTTTATCAATTGTATATGTGTTGGTGAGTTTCAAAGGACAACCGAAAAACATTAGGGAGGAAGTGTGTGGGGAAGGGTGTCGGGAGGGCTGAGGTCTGGGTCCGTTGTTGATGGACGAAAGACAGTGATATGTCATCCTACATTAAACTTCTTTACATATATTAGAAATGTATAAACATAAATGTTCATTTATGTAAATACCTAAATATATTTATCAGGTACACAAAAAAGGACCAAAGAAAGTGAGCCAGATTCATAAGACTCTAAATAGGTATGACGCCATACATAAGGAAACCAAACACATCACAAAGTAACATACTTGTATGGTACTAACAAGTATAAGAGTGGACAACTACCTGTGACAACAGTAGAGGTCCTAAAGTATATATCTGAATGGTTAAAAAAAAAAAAAACTCACACGCACGCCGTACACCCTAGAATCAAGAGACTGGTCCCTAACTTGGGCGTAGGAGACGGGACCTTTGTGTTCTCGGAATTGGTGACTTGGTGGCCCCTTCAGGGGATCTATATAGTCAAATTACTTTCACTAATATAAAGATGTATTTGAGGATTAAGACGGTGTCTTTAATCGTTTACATATATGGAGTTCTTAGATTTTTATTTTTATATTCTTATTTATTTTGATCCGAAGGTTTTTTCGACAATCATAAAACACAAAAATACCGAAAGACAAAAATTTATTTAACTTAAGCATATGTAGGTCGTGACTAAGTAAGATTTATTTCTGATTTTTTTGTTGTTGTTGTTTTTTTACGGTAGTAGGTAAACGGAATTCCTGTGTTATTTGATTTATTTTTCTTTAGGAATAATACCAAATACAATCAAAATTAGGATATAGATCGTGATATGGTGTGACTCATGATATGAGTTATCTTTTAAGTGACAAAAGAAAATTAGGTCACTGTTCCTTTCCCACCTGTTTTTGTATTCCTATAGTAGTTTTATGTCTCTTTCATTCTTACTTTTTCCACAAATTAGTTTAAACATCCGAAACATTTAAAAACACCCGGATTTCTAACTCTTTAGTAAAGTTATGATTATAATTTGAAGTCACATTGAAACGTCATAGGACAAGGAGTTACAGATCTGACGAGAACTAAAAAGACTTCAAAATAAATCCAAAGGTTGAAGAAAACGACATTATCAATAGAACTCTAATAAGATGTGTCTTAGTATATAGACCCCTTTCAGTATGAACAAAATTTTTTCGTAAAAGAAGACATACCAAAAGTCTCACTAAAAGTACACAAGGACTTCCCCTTACTTTTTGTCAGTAGGGAGGTTGTCCTTCGGACCTCTTTGTAGGTCGAGTCGAGACACCAGTACGTGTCGAAGGACAATGTAAGGTCCTTAACGAGAACCCACATTTGTTAGTAGAAGGTCCCTGTCCGGAACCCATAGTGAGAGTTGACATCTCGTATTAGACCGATAGCGACAATTTAAGTAAGATATCTCATCCTGCAGAGGTCAACGACTTATACAGTTTGGGAACAGTCCGAGTAAGATCACTAGTAATGAAAATCCTTTCGTCTTACGAAATAACTGTCCTCAGATACGTAGAAAAGGAGGTTTATTTTGTGAGAAACTAACTAACAAAGTGGTATAACTCTTCACACAAACTTTCCTCCTATAGGTGTTCTCATAATGTGAAAGATCGTAGACGGTTGTTATTTGCATTATTATTTATTCCTGGACGGATATTTTCACGGGTGTCGTAGTAGTCTTATACTCCTATAAACTCTTTAACGAGTTTTTACTTTGGTTGAAAGACTTATTATATAATGTAATCAGTCCTGAATCCTGACATGACGTATTACTGGATTTTTAGATATGAGTTACTGATCTATCTTTACGTATACTCTGTGTCTCAATTAGGGTTTCAACTAATTCTCATAGTCCACTCAACAGGTTATACTCCCGATGGTCTGTACACACCGGTACAGTTACACTTACATTTAATTCATTTTGTCTTGTTTATGAAGTCAACGAGTCAAAGTGGTTGGTGTGTAAAGTTTACGAATTATTGGTGTATACCGATCACCAACATTATCATATGTCGTTTGTATATCTCACAAAGATCGTAGTGTCTTTCAAGATAACCGGTCCCTGTCGCATGTTTTATATTATGAATTTCTTCCTACTTTCATTGAGTCTAAAAAACGAGAGTCTTTTTTTTTTCCTTACCTACTGAACGTGGTGTGCTTCTTAAAAAGACGACAAAGATTTGTAAATTTTTTAAACTCACTCAGTCGAAAAAAATTTGATTTAACTAATCTTCAAGATTGATAGTAATGTATTGTTTTGATCTAAAATACCTAAAATTGGTATAAATGAAACCCCGTATAGAAAAATTTTTCTATCAATGAATCTTGTAAAAATGTCTTTCTATTTTCTTTAGTGTTGTTTAATGTTAAAAATTTTCGACTGTTTGTATCTTTAAGTTTTGATCGTAAAAATCACTGACAGATCGTGTAGAAATATAGGGAATCTAAAAGAAAGAAGTATACTGTTATAAGACTATTGTAAAATATCTCGCTCTTATCTCTCTGTTAATGTCACACCAATTAACAGTCAATTTTAAAAAAAAATAGTGACTTCAATCCCACGTATTTTTGTACACTGAAGTGTGTCTGTGTGTAAAAAAGGAAATCATAAACGTTCAGACACGGGATGTTTATCTATAAGATATTTAAGAGGTAACACATTAAGGGTTATCTTTCCTTTTAATATCTACTATTTAATTATTAAGAAAAAAAAAAAATGAAATATAAAACATAACCTCGATCACCTCCACTACCTTAATGTCAACTCGACAAAGTTTAAGACTTTCTACTACGACACTTTCACGACGTGAGTTATACGGTCGTTCAAACCTTTTGAGTCGTCACCGGTGTCCTGACCTTTTCCAGTCAAAAGTGAGGGTAAGGTTTCTTTTCGTTACGGTTTCTTACGAGTTTGTTGACGTGTTAACGTGAGTGAAGTGTACGATCATTTCATTACGAGTTTTAAGAGGTTCGGTCCGAAGTCGTTATGCACTTGGTACTTGAAGGACTACAAGTTCGACCAAAAGTTTTTCCGTCTCCTTGGTCTCTAGTTTAACGGTTGTAGGCGACCTAGTACCTTTTTCGTTCTCTCAAGGTCTTTTTTTGTAGATAAAGACAAAATAACTGATACGGTTTCGGAAACTGACACACCCAGTGTTATTTGACACCTTTTAAGACTCTCTCTACCCTTATGGTCTGGTGGACTTGACGGAGAACTCTTTAGACATACGTCCAGTCCTTCGTTGTCAATCTTGACCTGTACCTTGTTGTCTGACCAAGGTTTATCCTTTTCCTCATACAGTTCCGACATATAACAGTGGGACGAATAACTTGAATATACGTCTCATGTAGTACTCTTTCCGACCCGACCTTCTTTGTGTTCGACCTTAGTTCTAACGACCCTCTTTATAATTCTTGGAGTCTATACGTCTACTGTAGTGGGAATACCGTCTTTCACTTCTCCTTGATTTTTCGGAGAACTTTCACTTTCTTCTGTCACTTTTTCAACCGAAGTTCGAGTTGTAAGTCTTTTACTTCTATTACCGTAGGCCAGGGTAGTGCAGTACCCTTTATCTACCCCTTTGTCACCTTTGTCACAGTCTGAAATAAAAACCCCCGAGGTTTTAGTGACGTCTACCACTGACGTTGGTACTTTAATTTTCTGCGAATGAGGAACCTTCCTTTCAATACTGGTTGGATCTATCGTATAAGTTTTCGTCTCTGTAATGAAACGGCTGATGCCAGACAGATTAGTTCCGATACCAAAAAGGTCACCAGTACATACCTACACTGTCAACCTGACACTTCTTCCGACTCGTGGCTTCTTAACTACGAAAACTTGACACCACAACCTCTTCTGAGAACTCTCAGGGAACCTGA
>SJYO01048061.1:11817660-11990627 GCA_006410555.1 Capra ibex | reverse complement strand
AGTCGGGACCCTAAAGAAACCTTCCTTACTACGATTTCGACTTTGAGGTCATGAAACCGGTGGAGTACGCTTCTCAACTGAGTAACCTTTTCTGAGACTACGACCCTCCCTAACCCCCGTCTCCGCTGTCTCCTACTCTACCGACCTACCGTAGTGACTGAGCCACCTGAACTCAGACTCACTTGAGGCCCTCTACCACTGCCTGTCCCTCCGGACCGCACGACGCTAAGTACCCCAGCGTTTCTCAGCCTGTGTTGACTCGCTGACTTGACTTTACTTGACTATCGGTTAATTATTATAACACTATTAAAGTCCACTTGTCGTTTTCCTAAGTCGGTATGTATATGCACATAGGTAAGATGGGTGTGAGGGGAGGGTAGGTCCGACGGTGTATTGTGACTTGTCTCAAGGGACACGATATGTCATCCTGGACCAAACAATAGGTAATATTTATATCGTCACACATGTACAGGTTTGAGGGATTCATAGGGCAAGGGGGGTAGGATAGACGTCTTTGGTACTCAAGTAAGAAAATTTAGACCCTCAGAGAAAGATAAAACATTCAAGTAAACATAGTGAAGAAAAATCTAAGGTGTATATTCCCTACAGTATATGACAAAGAGGAAGGCAGACTGAACGAAGCGAGTCATACTGTTAGAGATCGAGGGAACTACAATGGCGTTTACCGTAACAAAGCAAGGAAAGTTAGGGTTGACGTATATACGTGGTGTAGAAATAGGTAAGGAGACAGTTACCTGTGAATCCAACGACGAAGGTACAGAACCGATAACATTTGTCACGACGTTACTTATAACTCCACGTATATAGGAAAGTCTCGTACAAAAAGAGACCTATATACGGGTCTTCACCCTAACGTCTCAGACGTAAAATTCCTTGGAGGTATAATAAGAGGTATCACTGATATGATTAAATGTAAGGGTGATTGTCACATCCTCCCAAGAGAAGAGAGGTGTGGGAGAATAATAAACACCTACAAAACTACTTTCAGTGAGACCAGCCACACTTCACTATAGAGTAACATCAAAACTAAACGGAAAGAGATTATTAATCGTTGCAACTTGTAGAAAAGTACACGGAGAACCGGGAGACATACAAAAGAAACCTCTTTATAGATAAACCAGAAGACTGGTAAACAACTAACCCAACAAACAAAACTACGACAATTCGTAGTACTCGACAAACATTTAAAACCTCTGTTTAGGGAACACCCAGTGTAGTAAAAGTTTATAAAAGAGGGTTGGTCACCTAACAGAAAAACAAAACAAATAACAAGGGAAACGACACGTTTTGGAAAACTCAAATTCAGCCAAGGTAAACAAATAAAAAGACTAAAGGTAATAAAATCCTCTACCCAGATTTGTCTATGATGACGCTAAATACAGACTCTCACAAGACGGATACAAAAGGAGATCTTTAAAATGTCACAAACCAGAGTGCAAATCCAGAAATTGAGTAAAACTCGAATAAAAACACATACCACAATTTCTTAATGGATTAAAGTAAAAGAGTGTACATCGACAGGTCAAAAGGGTCGTGGTCGTGAACAACTTCTCTGACAGAAAGGTTGCAACCTATTAAAATATACGTTGTAATAGTTCATAGGGACTATTTCCTCTTAAAGGTAAAACTAATCTATCACTCTTGGTTAAGAACGAATATTAAAATGTACGGACTTTTTATCTACGTAAAGGGTGTGTAATCTAAATCGAGGTATGTGCAGTTAAGAATTAAAAGGAGTCGAGAGTGTATCCAGGTCCCTTTTCCGAGTATAATAAAATGTTATAGACCAGGATTTAGAAGTAAAGAGTCGTGATCAATTCCGAAGAATTTCCATTGTTCGTTGTTGACTTGATGTAAATCTGTACTGATACTTGGTGCTTCTTTCATACAAGGGATGTACGTTTTATTACATAGGTTGTATTGGAGGGAAGTCAACTTAGGGGTTTTACGGGGACCGGTAAGATAGTGGTAAATAGTGGTTTCCGTTCGTCCTGTCTCTCATGTATACTTATATTTCACTATCGTCAAATTGATTCATGTTAATTTTATAGAAAAAAGGTTAAAGTGTTTTTTATATATATTAGTACACCGTGTTACGATCTTAGGGAAGGTCCTGAATCCTTCCCTAGATACGTTCATTCTTTGGTACTTCGATTTGAACTGATCAAAGTACCATTTAGGGTGACGTTGTTTCCTATGTAAGAAATGGCTGTCTGACTCTTTACTTTCAACTTTATATTCCGAAGACCAATTTATATTCTATCTGAAGGACTGTACCAACGAGTCGCAGCTGTAATACTGAATTATTTATACCTGTGTACTTAAGTTATACGTTCTTCGACAAATAAAAAAAATCGATGAAACGGAGACAAATTTTATATTACGGTACTCTATTCACCATCGAAGATTTTAGAAGTCCTAGATTATAGGTATAAAGACTTTGTATTCCATTGACTCTCTCCCACTTTCACTATATACAGATGCAAGTTATTAAGAAATATTACAGTCTCTTTACATCGGTAATGACTCGCTTCATATAAAATTTCTTCATTAAAATTTTCTTTGTCTTCCGTTGTGATCGGTAGGCAATATGAATCGGAGCTAATAATAACTACGAAATGACTTAAGAACAAAATAGGAATGATTTCTGTCCTGTCAAAAAAGATAGGAGAGAGACAATAGTCCAATGTATCTCTTGAGACCGATGTTTTCGTCATCAAAACACAAAAAAAAAAAAAAAAAGGGAAGAGTTTTCGCTATCGGTTACAAAAGGGTAAAGGAAAAAGAAAGGGTCAGGACGTATTATGTTTGTTTTTGTCAAGGAGTACCTCTTGCCAATCAACTATGGTTTTTGTCTTGGAGTAGACGTCCGGGGAGAGAGGTCGGACGGAGGTGACCGGTCTTCTATTTCTAGTACTTAGAGTTGTTAACAAGAGGAGGTTAGTTTAAAAGGGAACGCTTTCGCGACAAGATATAAATGTAATATATCTTATAAGAGTGAGATTTCCAGAAGTAAAAAAGTGGAATTTTTAGTGGTTTAATTATTAAATCGGGGTAGGTAAACAAAGATGCCGTTGGTAGTGTGACACTTTGTCTGTATAGACAAGGGGCTATTTGAGTGGAACACTTGGTTGTATGTCAAATTTAAAAATTTGACTACAATCTTATCTTGTAGTTTGTCTACGCAAACTAGTCTCGAGTAGTTCAAAGGACTTTTCATTGAACTTCACCAAAGAGGTATTAACCTTTTCTAATGTTCGATTCTGAATTGAAAATGTTTCACACTAAACCTTTCTTCCAAAATTTCAGTTGTGTATGAAGGAATCATTGGTTTTCGTAGTGTGTATTCTCAGATGTGTTTTCATTGATCTGAGAAAATGTCTTCTGACTTCAGATCAAATTTTTTTTTTTTTTTCCAGGAAATTGTTATCGTAAGTTGAGTACTGATGCTTTCATTCTTTTTGAGTGTGTTTTATATACTAACAATATCCTGACAAGTGTCTAGATCTTGTTACTAGGTTCCCTTTGTCATACTCAATGTCAAAACCCCCACCTACCATAATTACCGGACTCCCTGAATTGGCCACCGTGGTTACGTTCTCAAAGACCAAACTAGGGACACAGTCCTTCTAGGGGACCTCCTCCCCTCTGTTCGGTAAGGTCATAAGAACGGACCTCTTAAGGTACCTGTCCCCTCGGACCACTCGATGTCACGTATCCCAGTGTTTCTCAGTCTGTGCCGACTTCACTGAATTCTACGTGTGTGCGTGTCATACTGTACTTGTTTTCGTCTCTGTCTTTTCGTACTCTGTAAACCTTTCTATTCCCACTGAGATAAAGATCGGATTACAATCGTTCCCCTATATAGTCTTCTTTTTGAATTTACTACTCCTGGTCTGAAATCTATCTAAATTCCGAACTTATGTTCAATTCGTAAAATAAGATGTCTATTACGTTTAGGTGACCCCCTTTTTTTAGGAATGTCTAATTACTTTGTTTATTCATGATACAAAATCCTCTTCATTAGACCATCAAGATGGTTGTCGCATAGTTTATATCTCCTTTCTAGTCTTCGTTTTTTTAAACAAGATAATAATCTTAGGGTATACAACTCCGTAAGAAATCAAGACCCTTGTAAAATAAACCAGTATTCTTTTATAAAAATGAATGATTTAGTATACTTCACCGTAAAATAAATTTTATAGAATACAGATACATATAACTACTCTAAGTAGATACCAAAAGAGATACACGACACGATACGAATCAGGGAGTTGACACAGGTTGAAAAACTCTGAGGTACCTGATATTGGGCAGTCCGGGAGACAGGTATCCCTAAGAGGTCGTTCTTATGACCTCACTCAACGGTACGGGAGGAGGTCCCCTAGAAGAGTTGAGTCCCTAACTTGGGTCCAGAGATCGTAACGTCCGCCTGAGATGGTAGACCGGTGGTCCCTTCGGACCAAAAGAGATATCACCTTAGGATTATAAAATAATTACTATATTAAATAACTCACAAACGATATAACTGATACGGTTAACAAAAGATAGGTGACATACAGTAAAGTATGAGTATCGTTGGGGAAGAGTAAATATGTTCTACTTTATATTCGGATATCCACTGGTGACCAGGTTTCGATGTGTTCATTGTTCTCCGTCTCGTTGTTAGACTTGAGTCCGACCGTGTAAGTCTTCGACCATGAGACTGGTGATGTGATCCGACAGAATGTCCTATTCTAAATAACATGTTATTTAGTTCTTTAAGTACTATAAAAATAAATTAGATTTTGATTAAGGTATATTGTTTTTCATAGGTAAAGAAATTTACCGTATTTTTAGAGGATCTCCTAGATGAAACAGATCGACACCGATGTGTCATAACCCTATACTTGGAAGAAGTATAATTAACTAAGTTTACATTGTTTTATGATGCAAGATCTGTCGTTTACGATCTCTATTCACTATGCCGGTATAGGGAAGAGAATTCTCGAGTGTAAAACCACCTCTTTTATATGAACATTTATTCATGTAATAAATATTCTTGGAGTTGTTTAGGTGTCCTCCTATTTGAGGTTCTGGGTGTGAATGATATGTGTTAGTGTTGACTTAATATTTTTCTGTCTCTGAAGGTTTACTCTACACAAGTGTTAAGTGTAAGATGGTTTAGAAATTCATTCTTAATTACTAGTAGGAAGTGTTTGAATAGAGATAAGAACGAAGAGTTCTATTGAAAAGTTTATTTGTTAGACATATGACATTTAGTTCAAGACGAGAGTCTCCTAGAGTTCGATTCTTAACGGTGATCCTTAAAGGTGTCGTCGTAATAGACATTCCCGTTTTTTTTCACAAAATATATACGCACACACACACATATTTAGTCTTTTCAGTTAACTGTGTACTTACCTTATTATTTGACACCATGTAAGTCTTACCTTAACTTATGATCTCAGTTTTACTATATTCGGTGTTTTCTTATGTGTCATATTAAGGTAAATATATCTCGAATTTTCGTCTGTCTTGAGTTGTTATAAAACAAAAACCTATTTTTTTATAAGTATAGACCATTCCGATATTCACTTCAGTTTCCTTACTATTTATGTAGTAAGTCACCGATGAGGACCACTACTTCTTTCTCTCGAAGTTTTTATAACCATCACACAAGGAATTTGACCCAACACCCATGTGACCACAATCAAAATAATAAAACAATACGGTATGTAAATAGAAATGTAGTGTGTATATAGTATGTACATCAAAATGTACTTACTTACTATTTAAATAACCTGTAAAGTTGTTTACATCAATTAAAAATTTAATTTTTTATAATCAAAAGTTGTCCTTTTCACCCCAAAATTTTACATTAGAAATAATTTACTATCTGAATAAATTGAATTTTTTTTGTTGTTTCAACGAGAAATTGGTTGTCGTAAAAGTTTCAAATGATCCGGTTTAGAATCCTCTTTTACACGAAGAAGGTATCCGTCATATGTAAAACTTTAGATAGTTACTCCTTTGTGGACGGTTTTTACTTAAAGTGATCCTTTATTTACAACATTAAATGGTAGAGGTACCGACGGTTGGAAGTCACTGACTTCGAGATTTGGTTCTCCGTCGGCTGAATTCCACGAAAAAAAGAAGGGGAAGTGCAAGGTCAAACGAATGACCTATGTTCGGTCCTAGTAATCTACTGAGTTAAAAAGTGAGATATTCTACTTCTGTCATGAAGGATAGAGGGTTTGTTTCCAATACTCCTAATTAGACAGGTATTTCGTAAACTTCCAGGAACGTTATTTCTAATTTTGGCATATATTTTAACAACATAAAATATCCACACTCAAACGTTCTGGTCAATAGAACTTTCTTAAATAAAAGCTTCTTAATCGATATCAAATTCTAAGATACTGTGGTTTATACACCAAACTAGAATATCTAAGTACCAGAACTTATTGATCCGAAGAGTAACTACACCAATAAATTCTTTCTGTTGCCATTAAAGAGTGATAAAAACATACGCAAATGAGAAAGACTTTACACCAACCTTGATATTTATAGTTTCGACCAATGATAATTATGAATTAGGATCTGTGGTAGGATGTTCACCGTGACCTACTCATCACGACGACCAAATGTTAGATCTTTAGATTTACATTTTAATTTCCATCCGTATTTTACATATAGTTTTGTACGTACACTGGATCGGTTCCTAAAAAAAAGAAGTAATTTTTAGTACAGTAATTGTAATGTCGAATGACAATTTATGACGAATGAATGATAAATGTATAATATGACCGTACTCCTTCATTTATGGAAAATTGTTAAGTATAGACAGAGATATAGACAATTGTGATAGTTAGATAGTATACATTTCCATAAAAATAAAAGTTTTAAATTCTGTGACTTTTTATTGAGACCCAGAGTTCAATGACGTCGGAGTTCAAGTCCTCCGTAATCGGATCGAAAATCTCTCTGACTTCAGAAAAGATAAGTCAAACACTAAATTGTCACAGAGTCCTACGTAAATTGTTCGAGTGAAAAGAAAGTCATGTTGAAGGGGACAAGTGAAAAAGTAAGTGAATAAGTAGTAGGTTGTCTAAAGATGATTTACGGATAGATGATGTGCTTTCGAAACGATTCACTACTCTACGGTTACTTTGTCGTGAGGACGGGAGTTTTTTTAGGTATCAGATGATCCGTTTTGTCTTCTTTATGAACCAATGTTAAGTTTTAAGTCATAAAAAAAAAAACTAATTGTCAAGTCTTCTTTCGTGACACTATCCATTATCCCAGTTTCTACTCATTCTGTCACTACGAAAGATCCTGACTTATTCCTGTGGTCCCCTTTAGTGAAGTTTCCGTTTCTATTTACAATATTTTATACGTGTGTTTAGGTACCCTCGTCTCTCCTCTCCATATATTTATTTTGACTTCCTTAACTTCTACCGAAAGGTCCATTCTGAGGATTCAAGTCTGGATTTCTGTTTCTTAATGGATCGGTTTTGTCTACGTGTTCGTGCGTACGGTTCGTCTCCCATCTTTACCTATTTTACCGTAGACACTCACTAGTACAGTTTGGGGATCAAGTTTGGAGAGGTGCCGAAAGTATCCGAACCTGAACTTGAGCCACGGGTCCTGTCAGGACTTGTAGGAAACGAGTGGTAGACGTCCTGTCGGGAGAGGACGTCAGTGTGACTAGAGAGTGTCGGGGTGAGAGAAGGAAACGGATGTGGCACGGGAGACGAACCGTATACACAAACATGGAAGAAAGAACGATCTATTAAGAAGTAGAAATCCAGACTTAAATCCTCAGAAAAGCCCTTTGGGTAGAGATTAAGGAAGTCAAAATAAATCTATGGAGAGGAGAGACGAGGGTACCTAAACACACACATAAAATATTGTAAATAGAAAGGGAAAATTCTCTAAAGGGAACCATGGGAATAAGTCAGGAACTTTCGTAGTGATAGAATGAATAGAAACTGGGATAATGGATAGTGTCACGAAAGAAAGTATCATAGATGAGTTATTTAGGACAACTGATTCGTGAGATGTTTTTACTTACTTATTAAGAACGGACCCTTTAGGGTACCTGTCTCCTCGGACCGCCCGATGTCAGGTTCTCCAACGTTTCTCAGTCTGTACTGAATCACCAATTTGTTGTTGTTGATACACAATTAAACTTTCTGTTGAACATAACGGATCCAAAAGAGTCACGAGACTGACGTTTATAAACATGATCTACTTTTGGAAAGAAAGATTTTTTGATGGTTAATTTATGAAAGAAATTTTTTTAAATTTTTACTTACTAATGTGGACATATATTTGTATGTAGACTATCTTGTGTATCCTTCATACTCTCGTGTATCTTTGTTGTGTTAAAACCTTTACCCGTATTTCCAGTTTTCGTTTCTATAAAGGATACAATTGAAACCTTCCCACCGACCTTTATTTGGTTCGTACCACTACCTTTTTCCTCACGAAACTATGTTTGATCACAGAAGTACGACTCCCTTGTAGTGTGTCGCGCAGCGTCTTTACTTTCGGTCACACAGGGTCCGAGGGTCCCCTTGACTGGAAAGTGACAACGAAATGTTTTGTTCTGTCTTGATTGGCGAAACGGTGTCGGTTCTCACCTCCTGCCATTAATGCACAAGGGACCCAAGATGAAAGAGAATCCAACATTGACAGACGGACTGGTCCAATCTGTAAGAGGTGTGGGGGGAAAGAGAGGAGGAAAGGGACGGAGAACAGATACCGAAAGAGGAAAGTAAGGGTGGAAGAAAAAGAATATAAGGAGGAAAGAGAATTTTGTTACCGACTAATGTTCGAAAAACGAGGGGGACTGTTAAGTCTTATGAAACCCTGGAATTTCTAGTAGGACTGGTCGAGGTAAAATGTCTACCCTTGTGCCCTAGGTTTTTTTTTTCTGAGTATGTCGGAGAATATCGTCAGTAAGAATCACAGTGCCGTTTCTTCGTCCTGAGTTCAGAGGGTTGAGGATTACTTTATCGAAGTCTGAGACATGTTAGTACGACGATGTTGGGATGACTTAAAATTGTTAAATAAATTCAAGTCTTTTTGTCAAATCTTTGTGACCAAAGAGGGTCGTCAAAGAGAGGTGGACCCGACACTATAACTGAAGGACCTCTAACGTTAACACACTTCCACCCTTTGTCTTAATAAAACTGTTATGTTTACATCTCGTACTTTCAAAAGAAGAACAATGTTATACATAAAAAGGTAGTTTCGTAGTACATACGTCGTCTCACCCTTTAATGATATAATTACCGACCGTATCCGTACACAGAATCCTTAAGACGTGACTACCGGTCTGGTCAAGTATACTTTACTCCTCGCTTTTCGTCATTGTCCACCTCGGACGTTCTGTGAACTCTTTGACGTGGTAAGGGTCGCAGAGTCGAGAAGTCCTTTCAGGAGTTTGAGGACTTTTCTGAACGACACCTCACTAAGAACCATCCTTAACTACTCCTCGTCCTGACAAACGAAATCTTCCCGAAGGGTTCACCACGATCATCATTTTTGTTTTGTTTTGTTTTTGGACGGACAGTCACGTCCTCTGTATTCTCTATGTTCAAGTTAGGGACCCAGTCCTAGCTTCTAGGAAGTTCACCGTGACTTACTCATCGCAACGAGTAAATGTTAGATCTTTGGGGATTAGATCCTTCTAGGGGTTCTTCTCCCGTATCGTTGACTGAGGTCATAAGAACGGACCTCTTAAGGGTATATGTCTCCTCGGACCGCCCGATGTAAGGTACCCCAGCGTGTCTCTGCCTATGTTGACTTCGTTGAATCGTGTGTCCTGTGTGAGTAATGCCGTCGGTGACGATCATGGACAGGTTATTGAGGATGGGAACAAAAAGAATTAATTAATTGTCTCGAAGAAAAAAAAAAAAAGAAAAAGTCTACTTACACAGGTCCATGTGTTAAGAGTGGTGACTTTACGTCGACCTATTGTCGATACAGAGGAATACTTCCACTGAGAGACTGAGGAGTAAAAGGAAAAAGGACGGGCTTCACACAAGTCTCCTTACTACCATTTTGTCGGTAGAACGTGGGTCCTCCCATTCTCAGGCCGGGATGTGACTCGTGCCTCCTTGTCGTTCTTCCTTTCTCGGGTCCCGTTGTTCCTGTAACATTTCGGTCTGACTCTTTTTATTGGTGGATAAACAAACTCGGTAACAACAATGTAAGGACAATGTGACGAAGATTTTCGTTTAGGATTGAGTATGAATACGTTTGTATCCTTTTCCACCGAGGGGTCTACCACGTCACCTTTTTTTAGACGGACGGTTACATCCTCCGAGTTCTCATCGTCCAACCTAGGGACTCAACCCTTCTACGGAACCTCATCCTTTACCGTTGGGTGAGATCATAAGAATGAACCTTTTAGGGTACCTGTCTCCTCGGACCGTCCGATATCAGGTACCCCAGTGTTTCTCAGTCTACACTGGCTCGTACGTGTGTGTGTGTGCGTGTGTGCGTGTGTGTGTGTGTACGTGTGTGTGTACGTGTGTGTGTGTGTCTCTTTGTCCTTTGTCCTAGTACTCCTTCATACGGCCTCCCCTCACACACCTTTGGTACCCCTTCCCAAACTTAAGAGTGTCTGGTACTTGGACCCCTCAGACTTGTTTAATATGGGGTTTGGATTCTTTTTACTTCCAAGGTGACATGTAAAAACTTCGTACTAAATCGTTCTTAAAGTCAAAATTGGATTAGATAGAAATAGGATTCTGAACCGGTATAGACCCGTTTGGATATCCAGGATTGTCCATCCTTCTTGCCCTCAGATAAAGTTACTCTTAGGTTCATAGAAAGACCTCTTCTTAAGTAAGAATCCCCTCTTTTCCATCCACACACACTCTGACAAAGTTCCGAATTTTAGACAGTCGTCTTTCTTTCCAAGACGTGTCATCAAAAATGTAGTCTAACGAGAGACCGGTTTACGGGTTTCTGAAGACGGACACAGGATCCTGTTTCTCCGACGTTTCCTTTCTCACTGTGTTTTTAATCGAAAGAGATTTATGGAAGGATACTGTCCTCATTACCACGGCTTCAATTAGCAACGTCACCACCGTTTTTTTTTTTTTTTGACCATAATTCTCAAGATTTACATGGAATTGTCCATTGTACTAGTGTCTGTGACAGAGGTTCCTACAGGGGAGGGTTCTGAGGGGAGTAGTCCAATAAGTAAGTGATAAGATCCAAGACGACACTTCCTTACGACGTCTACCTTAATTCCAATGATTAGTCGACTGAAATTCTGTCTCACTCGGGTTTCTATTAGTGAAGACTCTAAAATTTTCGGTTTCACCCCCCCCCCCCCCGCCTTTNCCCCCCCTGCCTTTTCTTCTTGGTCCTCTCTACTTTGTCTTTCCAGTCTCTCTTAGTTTCATACTCTTCCTGGACTGGACCGAAAACGTCACTTCCCCCGACACTCTGTCCCGTACGTATACCAGAGATCTTCGATTCTTACCGGGGGTAACGATTAGTTGTTCCTTTTCTTACAATCAGGAGACCGGTGCATGTTGACTTATAAGAGTTGTTGACATTAGTCAAACCTTCGTTTAAGAAAGGGTCTCAGAGGTCATTCCTTACGTCGAAAGGTCACAGAACTAAAATCAGATCACTTAAGGTGTGACCTGAAGACTGGAAAGTTTGACACTCTATTATTTAAAACAAAATTCGACGTTTCAAACACCATTGAACAATACCGTTGTTGTGTTACAGTGATGTGATAAGATGACATAATGTTAATTAAGAAATATGAACAGAGGAGATCAATTAAGGGCAGTGAATTCCTTTCCCATAGAAACAGTAAAAGAATCAAAGAATAAACAGATAAAGAAGATGCGGAGGATTTCAAAGAGTAGATACAAAAAGAGTTAAAACCATATCTTTAAGATCATGGAAAGGAACTTTTGTGAACGTTAAAGAAAAGTTTATGGAAACGTTCTACATACCAAGTTTATATAAATATTTTTACCACTGCAAATTAATAACGACTCCAGGAAAACGCTATCCCTGTACCTAATCAGACAAGTCATACTTTATTGTCTTATAGTGTCTGACTACCAAACTTGTCTGTAAACAAGAATGTGTTAAGATTTCCACTCTTCAGGTTCTAATTCCATGTAGTTCGAACCAAAGACCCCTCTGGGAAGAATGACCGAATGTCTATTGACAGAAGAGTGACACAGAAGTGTACCAGAAAAGATACAGGTAGTCGAGTTTCCTTTCTCTCTAGAAACCACAGAGAAGGAGACGAACATTTCTATGGTCGACACAGTCTAATCCTCGGATGAAAATACTAGATTAAATTGGAATTAGAGGGGACATAGATTCACGTTAATATAAACCCCAATTCCGACGTTGTATATTTAAAACTCCACTGTGGGAAGTATTGTCCCGTTATTTCAGATCAGAATAAAAGTAGAGTTTATTATTCTCAATACGAAGTTCTGTATTCTCTGCACCCAAGCTAGGGACTCAGTCCTTCTAAGGGGACCTCTTCCTTTACCGTTGGGTGAGGTCATAAGAACGGACCTCTTAGATTATCTGGCTCCTCGGACCGTCCGATGTCAGACATCCCAGTGTCTCTCAGTCCGTGCTGATTTCGCTGAATCGTACGTCCGTACACATATAACCTGAGTAGATGTCAAGACTATGATAAATGATTGTCCAAGGAACCCCTCTTGACATCTCTGTCAGACTGTAGAGAAAGTTAAAAATCACTAGTTAAGATAACTACGGTAAAAATAGAAAACAATAAAATAACGAAAGTGTAAACATAAATACAAGGTCACCTACTAGATGACTTTTTGAGTAACAAACCTTTTTTTATTCGTTTTTCACTGTAAATTTTTAATATAAATTTTACTATAAGGAAAGTATTAAATGTTATTTTATTTAAAACAATCATTTATTTTACTTGTATAAGTGATACCCTTGGTTTTAATCTTATTTTTAATCCAGACCAGAGGTTTGATTAAACGAGAAAAATGATGTCAAACAAGAGAAAAAGAATGACCGTATCAGTGTGAGATCCCCTCACCTTTCCTTAAAGATGAAATGAGAAGTCAGGTGTGAAAGACCTTGGACAAACATCCTACTTGGTATTTTTTAGAAATTCGTTTATTAAGAACGAAACCTAAACAAGAATAATTCTATTACAAGTTGATTTTTAGTGTCCTTATCACAGTATAATCTTAGGGTCTGTTATTATGTCACTAGGAAATTTAATCTCAAGTCGTAAAAGTCAAAAAAGGGACATTTTCCAGTCTATCATTTATAAAGCCTGAAACGTCCAGTGTTTAGTGAGTGTCAATACATTGCGACTGTGTTTTCGTGTTCTTGTCGACATGTGTTAACGACAACAACACCGACACAAAGTTATTTCGAAATAAATATTTTTATTTGGGTTCACCACTGATCTAAATCGAATACGGAAATCAAATACTCCGGGACTAAATTTAGTTTCACACAAAGACCATGGTCGTCGTGGTCGTCGTAGACCCTTGAACAAACTTGGTGTCAGAATCTAGAGTGGGATCTTGTGACTTAGTCTTTGAGACCCACATCTGTTAGACCCAAAATTGTTCCCTGTCCCCTCGGACCACCCGACGGTAGATACCCCAGCGTGTCTGAGTTTGTGCTGACTTCACTGAATCGTCGTCGTCGTCGTCGTACATACAATTATGTCTAAAAGTGGTTGTATAGTGTCGAAACGAGTACATTGTAACATTTGATAATTTTTGTCACTACTAAAGGTTTAAATATTCTTGGTATATCACAAAAAGATCATAATACTATGTTTAACTCGATCCTTCAACGTAAGTGTCTATTACTTGACAATATATGTTTCTCAAATCGAATAAGAAGAAAGACAGGAGATGAGATTCGTCGTTTATCATCCGCGAGACCTTTCTAAAAAACTTATTTGTTTCATTTTTTATTCTTTTCTACTTTTTATTGCATGACTGACTGAAAGGAGTGTTCATATCTAACTGTTCCTTTAACTAATTGACACGACTGACGTTAAGGAAACGAAAGATTTGTGACTTACTTACTTACTCACTAGGTTTGTCCTTCATTTGCTAGACTGAAAAGACACTTATAATTCAATTACGGATTTATTGAATATTCATCGTCTTTATCTTTATACGTTTGAAAGTGCGTGACTACCTTTGAAAACCAGTTTCCAAGTGTAAGAAGGTTAAGTCAGACTTTAAAGAGTAATAAGAGATAGAGGTTTGTCACTTTTGTTTCATAAGTCTTCAATCTTTTTAAATGTTTTACATTCACACTAGACCCCTACTTCAATGTCTCTTTGTTACATTTAGTAAGGATTTTGTTGACGAAGAAAGACGGAAACAGTATAGGTAGGAGTGAACGGTGGGGATTTGACGTAGGAGGGGTTCAGTTTGGAGTCGTGACTTCTCACGGGATACCTTTGTCCGGTCTGAATCATGTCTGTACCATTCGGATGTAGGAGGGAATCTCCCGTAAAGACAAACAAATCCAGTTAGATAGTTTGTAACTGTACACACACACAAACAAATACACATTGCCCAAGTGTGTGTGTGTGTGTATATAGAGTTACAAAATGTACGTCATTGATATGATATAATCTACGACATTATTTTATTATAGATAAATAGAAACCCTGAAAGTTGGATAGATCACAAATGTTATAATGAGTCGTCACTGAAGTCACTCTACCATCTCATCCAATATAATCGGAAGTAGGAGAGATAGTTTTTTTCTTTTTCTTTTTTGAATTTATCGATAGGTGTTTGTTTTTATTGACACCCTTCCTCGTCGATTCCTGGATAATGTTGTGTCATCCCCGTTTTTCTTACCTCTTATTGATGTGTCTTTCCTAGTCTAGAGTCTCCTCTAACTAGGTTTGTCAGTTTCTTTAGAACTTTTTCTTGTTTTGGCATCCGTAGTATTAACACCTAAAGTTTGATATGATGTTACGGTATCATTAGGTTTATCATACCATTACCGTATTTTTATCTGTGTGTCTGGTTGCCTCGTCTTGTCTCGGGTCTTGATAATAATTTAAATGTGTAATATGCCAGTTGATTAAAACTTTTCCCACGTTCTTTTGTGTTACTCCTTTCCTGTCAGAGAAGTTATTTACTTTGACCCTTTTGACCCATAAGTGTACGTTTTTTGATTTCGACCTGGGGATAGAGTGTGGTAAATTTTTTTAATTACACTATATTTCTTGGACGGATGGTTACGTCCCCTATGACCAAAATTAGACCAGACCCTTCTAAGGTGTACGAAGACCCGTTGATTCGGACACACCTTGTTGAGGATTCGGACACAAGGTGTTATTCTCTTCGGTACCGCTACCCTTCGGGTGTGGGTCGTTGATCTCTCGTCTAGGACAAGAAACGTTGATCTCTTTCGGAAACGTGTCATTACTTCTGGGTCCCGTCGGTTTTCATTCACTTTAAAAAATTTCCCCCTTTTTAATTGCACCATATCCAATTTCTTAATACATTCTGGACTTTGGTATTTTGAGAATCTTCCACTATAGAGTGACACCAAAACTAAAAATGAAGGGAAAACTCCTTGAGTATGCTGAGGCATCGTTTTGTTTTATTATTAGACTAACTTTTATCCGTCTCCTGGACTTATCTGTAAAAAGTTTTTTCTATTCATTTACCGATTATCCATGTGTCTTTCTACGAGTTTTAGTAATGAGTAGTCCCTTCATTTTTAGTTTTGGTGTCACTCTATAGTGGAGTATGGACAATCCTACCGACAATAGTTTTTCAGTTCCTTTGTTTATAACTATTCCTACACGTCTTTTTCCCTTGGGAACACGTGACAACCACTTTTACATTTGACCATACCAGTAACACGTCTGTCGTACCTCTCAGAAGTTTTTTAATTTGTTCTTGATGGCTTCCTATGTCGTTAGGGTGAAGACCTATATATATATATATATATATATACTTCCTTTATTTTAGTCATATAGTTTTTTTATGGAAGTGATACTAGTTACGTCGTAATAAGTGTTATTGGTACTGTACCTTTGTTAGATTCGAATAACCGTCTACTTACCTATTTCTCTTATACTATGTATATAGTGTGGCTTCACTTCACTTCACTTTCAGTCAGTACAGGCTAAGAAACGTTGGGAGACCTGATGTGTCAGGTACCTTAAGAGGTCCGGTCTTATGACCTCACTCATCGGAAAGGGAAGAGGTTCCCTAGAAGGGTTGGGTACCTAGCTTGAGTCTGGAGGGTGTAACGTCCGCCTAAGAAATGGTCCACTCGATGTACCCTTCGGGTTCTTCTGACCTCACTCATCGGGTAGGGAAGAGGTCCCCTAGAAGGGTTGGATCCTTAGCTTGGTCTAACAGGACGTAACGTCCACCTAAGAAATGGTTGACTCGATACTTCCTTCGGATATATAGTGTAATATAAAGTAGTATATGTATTACTTTGTATTGAGTCGGTATTTTTTCTTTCTTTAGGACGGGAAACACGGACCTTCCGTAATCCGATTAACTCTATTCGGTATGTCTTTTCGTCATAACGAATATAAACCTTAGATTTTTTTTTTTTGACAGTTTGAGTATCTTTGTCTCATCTTACCACCAACAGTTGTTCACCATCTTTCTCTTTTACCCATTTCCAACTAGTTTCTCGTGTTTGTGAGTTAATATTCTACTGTTCTATACTACTAGATTACGTGACTTATTTTAACTTTTACTAACAGTTAATAAGTTTATAAATATTTATGACTGAGATCAAATCTTGTTTCGTCTGTCGTTAGATGTATGGACTCAATAAATGACTTCATAGACTGAGACCTAATATGTCTTCGTTGAAGTTTAAAATCGATATGTTCCGTCTAAACCAGAGTTCTATATAAGTTCCTTGAATATAGATTCATTGAAGTTGGTAAAGATTAAACAAATACTATTAGATTAGTTTGCGTTACTCGTTAAAACGTGTTTCAAGTGATACACATACATGTCACAATTCCCAGAAAAGTAATATATTAAGAAATTTATTTTTCCAAAACCAATGATGTTTACACACGATTAACGAAAACAATTGTCTAAAGTCTAACTACTGTTGACCTTTACTTATTATGTTTCAATACTTAGATAATAAAACGAATGGTTTATATGTCAGTCTACCGACGGGAAATTTTGTACTAAACCCCCTTCATCCGATTGAATTTTAAATTTCCTGAGTAGGTGAGTAGGTGACACCTATATCAAAGTTCTTAGAGTAACAATTGTTATGAAATATACAGACAACTTTTAATTTACCTTTATAAAATCTTAACGAGTAGTAAAAAATGTAAGAAGTTCGTTCTTGTAGTTCTGAAAGTAGAAACCAAGTTTTGTCACACAATAAATCGATTCAATTGACTTTAGAAGAATACATTTAATACCTTCTCTTTGTAAGTGAATAATTGAATTATAGTTACTTGTCTTCTCCATAAACAATGTTGTCTATTCCCTTAGAACACAGATACCGTCTTTTTCCAACACAAAGTTATAGAAATATTGATAGTCGGGACACAAACCAATTGATATAAGTAGTCTCCGTTGTCATTTATTGAACTTTTCCACTTTATTTATGACTTTATGACTTTATTTTCACCTCGAAAATAACTAAAAAATTTAACAAAAATTTTTATAGTAGAATGATGATCAAGAGGTTCTCTTTGTTATTAATTTACAAAGTACTTAAAGGAATTTTATCATTTATAGTTAATTTGATAACAAAAAGTCTGTTATACATTTATGTGTTATGATAATTATGTATATGATCATAACACACAACTGTATTATAAATTTTATTGTAAAAATTTCGTTATTTCAAATTAGGAAGGATTCTTCTTACAATGTTTAAAAGTTTAAAACTTAATAAATTATATCCTTCGAAGTGAAAACAGAGTCGAAATTATAGTGACTTTATTTAAAAGTGTGAAATTGAAAATTTTATTGAGACACTATATTTATCTAAAAATCGAAGAGTAAACCTTTATTAAAATTTGGATACTTTTTAAGTTTTTAATCTTATCACTTTTTTAGATCTATGGAAATGTACAACAATTTTAAAATAGGGGTAAACGAATAATCTAAGTATATACGTATATAAATTCATAGACACGTACACACACAAAAGACTTTATAAACTCCCATTAATTATATGAAGTACAGGGTCGCACATAAGGATGTGACTTATCTCATAACAAAATGACTTGGGGTCATGTTAATAATTGAAGTCGTTAATTGTCTATTCAATAAAACAAATTAGTTGGTAGTAAGAAAGTCAAAGCCACTGTGTTATTACAGGAAATGTTATAAAAGAAGAAATCATGTCATCATAGGTCTAATCCCAATCTATGTCGTAAATCAACAATTCGGAGTAATCAGAAGACATCCTTCCGACCCTTACCTTGTAAAGGAATCGAAAGGAAACAAAGAATACTGTAATTGTGAAAATTTCTTAATCTAATCTCAGAAGAAAAAAGATTGTCTGGTAAAGAGTAAAATCTAAACAGACGATAAAAGAGTACTATTCTGAGTCCCATACGTGAAGGTCAATCTTATGATGTAACCACTACAACACGGGAGAATCCCTCCGTAAGTTACGGGTAGACGAGGAGTGACCACTATTATTAATACCAGTGATCGGTTCCACAGGAGACTAAAGGACTGACTTATTATTGGTAAAAAAGGGAACATTCATTCTTGTTAAGACCCCCTTTGAGAAAGTCAAGTCAAGTCAGCGAGTCAGCATAGGTTGAGAAACGCTGGGGTACTTAACGTCGTGCGGTCCGGAGGGACAGGTAGTGGTTGAGGGTCTCAAGTGAGTCTGAGTGCAGGTAGCTCAGTCACTACGGTAGGTCGGTAGAGTAGGAGTCAGCAGGAGAAGAGGAGGACGAGGGTTAGGGAGGGTCGTAGTCCCAGAAAAGATTACTCAGTTGAGAAGCGTACTCCACCGGTTTCATGACCTCGAAGTCGAAATCGTAGTAAGGAAGGTTTCTTATGGGGCCTGACTAGGGGAAATCTTACCTGACCAACCTAGAGGAACGTCAGGTTCCCTGAGAGTTCTCAGAAGAGGTTGTGGTGTCAAGTTTTCGTAGTTAAGAAGCCGTGAGTCGAAAGAAGTGTCAGGTTGAGAGTGTAGGTGTGCACTGATGACCTTTTTGGTATCGGAACTGATCTGTCTGGAAACAACCGTTTCATTGCAGAGACGAAAACTTATACAATAGATCCAACCAGTATTGAAAGGAAGGTTCTTCATTCACAGACAATTAAAGTACCGACGTTGGTGGTAGACGTCACTAAAACTTCGAGGGGTTTTATTTCAGACTGTGACAAAGGTGACAAAGGGGTAGATAAAGGGTACTTCACTACCCTGGTCTACGGTACTAGAAACAAAAAACTTACAACCCGAAATTCGGTTGAAAAAGTGAGAGGAGAAAGTGAAAGTAGTTCTCCGAAAAATCAAGGAGAAGTGAAAGACGGTATTCCCACCACAGTAGACGTATAGACTCCAATAACTATAAAGAGGGTCGTCAGAACTAAGGTCGAACACGAAGAAGGTCAGGTCGCAAACAGTACTACATGAGACGTATATTCAATTTATTCGTCCCACTGTTATATGTCGAAACTGTATGAGGAGAAGGATAAACCTTGGTCAGACAACAAGGTACAGGTCAAGATTGACAACGAAGGACTGGACGTATATCCAAAGAGTTCTCCTTCCAGTCCACCAGACCATAAGGGTAGAGAGAGTCTTAAAAGGTGTTAAATAACACTAGGTGTGTCAGTTTCCGAAACCGTATCAGTTATTTTGTCTTTATCTACAAAAAGACCTTGAGAGAACGAAAAAGTTACTAGGTCGCCTACAACCGTTAAACTAGAGACCAAGGAGACGGAAAAGATTTTAGTCGAACTTGTAGACCTTCAAGTACCAAGTGTATGACGACTTCGGACCGAACCTCTTAAAACTCGTAATGAAATGATCGCACACTGAGAAATCCTGATACGTTTATATGACTAAGAGATCTGAATCATAGGTGAATTTTAAGAAAGGAGAAGTCTGGAAATGACATTACCAGCGTTTCCGGTTAAAGGGTTGGGGTAGTAAGGGAGGTGTAAATGTTGAGTTAGGAGTCATAAGATGACACCTTTGGAGAGAAGAGATCGTATGTAAGTAAGTAAGTAAGTAGTTGACTAATAGACCCACATGACCATGTAAGATAACGAAAAAAGTGCCCTAATCTTAATGACTGAGATTAATAAGGCCATAAGTGTAAAAGGGTATAAATCCGTCATCCTCGGGAAAGTTTGTCATAGGATACGGGACATTGTGTACATAAAGAAAAAAGTCACAATATATAAAATAATAAAATAATGTCGTCGTGTTTTATTCTTGTAACTTGTATAGAAGGTCATTTTTCCTGAGCGTCATAAAAATCGATAAATTTTTAAAAAAGAAGAAAAAAATAACTCTACATTAACTATGTATCGTGACGTATTTGAGTTCGTATTAATAAACTGAATTGATGTAGCACTTTATTGATCGTGGTATTCAAATCACTTGTAGTTAGTGGAGTGTGTGTATGTTTTAATTTCTTTATAGTCATCTTTTTTGAAAACACTACTCATAAGTTGGAAGTATAAAAGTTGAAAGTCGTCATAATTAATATGAATAGTACAACGTGTAATATAGGGATGATGAATGTATAGAACATTGACCTTCAAACATGGAAAACTGACGGAAATAGGTTACGGAAAGAGGTGAGGACCGGTGATCTGGGGGTCGAGACCAGTGGTATTTAGGTTAGAGAAAAAGATACTCTAAAAACAAACACTTCCTATTAACTGGATGTTGTAATATGATCAAGGACCATGTTTTGTATGACAAAACTATAAAGATATGTAAAGTTTTACTAGTGTTCCTAGTCAGATCAACGTTAGTCAGATCAGTGATGGGTTTCTATAATGTCAATAACTGACACAAGGGGTCGGACATGTAAGTATGGGTACTTAGTAAATAAAACGTTGACCTTTAAACATGACGAATTAGAGAGAGTGGATATAAAAACGAGGGACAACATTGTGTACGTTGTATAAAAAAGGAAGGAGGGAGGGAGGTAGGTAGGTAGGGAGGTAGGAGAAGAAGCAGAGAAAAAAAACAACAACAAGAAAGAATGGAATGTCGTATTTCTGAAATAATGTCCGAGTAGAATGTGAATGGCACAAAGGAAGAACCTTAGTCGGTAAAGAGGTTTTTCGGTAATACCACCCCTTTCCATAATTTTTCAGTTATATACCTAAGACCCACACCAGAAGTTTACATGACACTGTTCCCAATTCTTGATCATTTTAGGATAGTCGGTCAACTTAATCAAGAAACTGATTTAATCTAGACCAAATACAGATCAAGATAAAATAATATGATATATAACTCTAAAGTATGTCTATTATTTTTATCACACCACTAAAAGACTGAGGGAATTTTTTTGAAAATTTCTATAGATACGTCTAAACACCAATGGTCTCCGCCTCCACCCCCTTTCCACTTGATCTACTTCCGTTAGTGAAAGTCAATGTTCTATTTATTCATGATCTCTACATTACATGTTGTACTATTTATATTAACTATGTCGTCATACAATATATGTTTGCAATTCCGTCATTTAGGATTCTCGAGAGTAGTATTTCAAAAAAAAGAGAAAGAAATTAAAACAAAGATATGTTCTACTACTTATAAGTAATTTGAATGACATTATTAGTAAAATACTACATAAATGTATTTGAGTAACACGATATGTGGAATTTAAATGTGTCGTGATCTGACTGTACTGAACCGTCGTCGTCATCGTCGTCGTCTACAGTTAATATAGAGTTATTTTGACCTCCTATTTTTGTATTTCTATAAATACGACTGTGGTATTACCGTGAGAAGTCTCCATGTATCTCTAGTAGTCTGAAAAGTGCTATAGAGAAATGTCCCAAGTCTAGTTAGGTTTTTCTTTTACGTAAGAAACTGTCTTACCCTTTAAGGACATTGAGAAGACTACTTCCTTATTTAATAAGTTATAAAAGTACGGGATTTAAAGGGGATTACGGGGTTGGGTAGAGTTTTTCTTTAACTTTGAGGTGTAAATGTATAGATGTGTATAGGTATACTCAAAGTGACAGTATACAGAGTAGTTCCACACGTTAATTTATATTCTTAGACAACGTAAGAGAGGTTCCACTCGATAAATCATCACTCCGAAGTAATATTCAAACAAGTAAAAGAACTCTTTTGGACGAAAAGAATTGTTTACACTGGGGGTGAAAACAGTTCTGATCTTATACCGAGGTAAAATTATGAGTAACCTAAACACTGAAGAACTTACTATTGGTGAAACGGACAATCTCTCCTCTGAGGACTCAAGTCTCCGGTCGTACAGTGGCCCCGATAATGTGACGTCTTGAGTTTCTTTCTAAACGATTGACAAATTTCCCTGACACTAGGTTGTACCTTATACATCTGTCGTAATAATGTTTAACACTCACACGGCCACATGTAGAGTCGGTTTTTGGTTTCTGGTGCAACCTTAAAGTCACCTTCTCAACCCCTTTGATTTCTTTTAAAACATCCCATTTAATATTCAACGAAGTGACATCACAAAATAATGAAGTACCCAAAGGTCGTAAAACTGACCACTTCAAAAACTAAACGAGTTTTTAAGTAGGAACAGAGTCTGAGGAAAGATGAGTGTTGATCGTCTGTTACGATACGTCGTGTTCGAAATAGTATGGGTGTTTGTGGATCCCTTACGTACATTATTTCCCGACCTCTAATCACATTTAGAGGTTTAAATATGATAAACCTCACATTTAGGTTACCCTAAATTTTAAACAGACACTCTACTCACTTTCAACGAGTCATCACAGACTGAGAAACCCTGGGGTACCTGACATCGGACGGTCCGAGGAGATAGGTACCTTAAAAGGTCCTTTCTTATGACCTCACCCATGGTAAGGGAAGAGGTCCCCTATAAGGGTTGTGTCTGTGACTTCGGTCTATAGGGCGTGACGTCCGTCTAATAAATGGTAGACTCGGTGGTCTCTTCGTGTTTTAAAATTTACAAATTTAGGATCAATTATTTCGTCAAAAACAAAAAATCATTAATCTATTATTGTATTAGACCGTAACATTACTGAAAAACGAGAAACACTACCTTAATCGTACCAGAACGATCCTTACGATAAAGTTTAAGTTTTGTGTTTAGAGAGAGAGAGAATCTAAAATCTTTTGTGATACATCTAACTCAAGAACTAAAAGTTCTCGTACAGTGGAAAAGATGAACAAATTTTTCTTTTGACTCGGTCCTTGGTTTCGTCGTCATAATCCTGATTCCTCGTCCGCAATTTCTTTTCAGTCACCTCTGGTAATATTCCATTTTGAAAACCAATAGTCGTAATAGTAAAATACCTTCATTACTTCTTAATAGAAGAGGAAAGAAAAGTAATAGAAGAGATGATAGACGACTATCATCCATGTCGGTTTCAGTTCTTGTACTCTATGGTCTCTGTATAAAAATTTTTAGGTTAACTGACAAATACTTCCTATCTACATATGTCTCTTAAGTGGGTCACATAGACCTGTCTGGTCTACTATTGTTACATAATTGTTACTGATACGTTATTGTCGTTGTTATAAAATCGTGCATGGTGTATGTGTTACTATACTTTTGTACGTGTATCAGAATAAATTTACTTGGAAAATCAAAATATTACTAACACTTCATCTATTATGATAGGAGTACAACATCTCCTACCATGACTCCGTTCACTTCTTTTCTGTCATTCACTTTCTTTGTAAATTTGAACAATGAGGTTTCGATTACTTGAGGAGGGTTAATTGTCACATCTAAGATCTATAGATTCGTTAAATGTTGAATATAAAGATGTTACTTTTTAAAGAGGGTGCAGTACGAGATATAGTTTGAGACCGATAAAAAAATTTAGTTAAGAAATGACTTATAAATGAGTCCACTCACTTATTACGGAAGGTTTATTATTATTAATATATAGACTCAATTTACCACGAATGTTATATAGTTTGTGACAAGGTTACATAAGTCAAGTCAAGTCAAGTCAAGTCAACGAGTCAACACAGACTAAGAAACACTGGGGTACTTAGCGTCGTGTGGTCCGGAGGGACAGGTAGTGGTTGAGTTCCTGAAATGAGTTTGAGTGCAGGTAACTCAGCCACTACGGTAGGTTGGTAGAGTAGGAGACAGTAGGGGAAGAGGAGGGTGGAGGTTATAAAGGGTCGTAGTTCCAGAAAAGTTTACTCAGTCGAGAAGCGTAGCCCACCGGTTTCATAACCTCAAAGCCGAAGTTGTAGTCATGAAGGTTACTTATAAGTCCTGACTAAAGGAAATCCTAACTGACCAACCTAGAGGAAAGTTAGGTTCCCTGAGAGTTTTCAGAAGAGGCTTTAGTATCAAGTTTTCGTAGTTAAGAAGCCGTCAGTCGAAAGAAATGTCAGGTTGAGAGTGTAGGTATGTACTGATGACCTTTTTGGTATCGGAACTGGTCTGCCTTGAAACAACTGTTTCATTGTAGAGACGAAAAATTATACGACAGATCCAAGCAGTATTGAAAAAAGGGTTCCTTATTCACAGAAAATTAAAGTAACACATGGAAATGAGTTTAAAGTATCAATAGGTACCACTTATAAATAAAGTCATAATTTTTATACACATGAAAATAGTGTATACCTGTATCTAAGTCTTTCAAAAAAAAAAAATGACATTATTCAGGTGAACTGATTAATTTATTGGGACCCTTTTTATCCTTTATTATAGTAGTTTTACTTAAATAATCTCAAGGGTATACTATGTGATAAGGGACGAATATCTTTAAAGGGTCTCCCTTTAACTCAAAAGATAGCACTAAAGGATCCATAAGCCTCTTTATAGACGAAACGTTAGATCACTTATTTTATAAAGATAAATCTTAAGAAACATGATTATAGGATAATTTCTTGTGATAAAAATTATAGTGGGGGATTATGTGTAAAATCGTAATTTTAATGTTCGATTAATATTCGGTTTTTACTCTCTGTCTCCGTACTTTATCGTATCACAAAGATTAAAATATCCTGTACTTAGACACCCCTTTTCTTTCGTAGTCGAAAAAATCGGAAGAGACGGAAGAGTAGTAACACGACACGGTACATAAAAGGATGTAGTCTAACATTTACAAGGAATCTTGTAAGTAAGTGAGCAGGTAAGAAAATAAATTGTGGAAGATACGTAGTACGTTATAAAGTCTGTGAAACCCCTGAGTCAATGTTTTTAGGACACAGGGTTGTCTTCTTGTGGGGTCACGTTAGTATTTCTGTTATTGTGTATGTTTATACCTGAAGTTACGGTTCAAAAGTATTTCATGTGATTCTTTTTCTTTAGTTGTATTAATAAAGAGAGTATTAAAATTACATTTTGACTTAACGTTGTCCTTCCTGTCACCATTCCGATATGGTAATGAGACGACAGTTCTCCTCCATTCTACACTAATATATGAGGACTCAGGAAGAGACATCATATTAAAAGATTTAAAGTAAACGACTCTCTTTCCTTTGTGAAACATACCAAATACCAAGATAAA
The DNA here is from genome assembly GCA_006410555.1 of Capra ibex. Lineage (NCBI taxonomy): Eukaryota > Metazoa > Chordata > Mammalia > Artiodactyla > Bovidae > Capra > Capra ibex. The sequence goes on along the minus strand of SJYO01048061.1, from coordinate 11,964,921 downwards.
TTTAATGTCTGAACACTTTAGTGAAAACGCTTTTGAGAACAACTAGTTCAAAAGACATTCCTCTTCCTAATTGGGTAAGTCGGAGATATAGGATATTTACGGACCGAAGGACCCTATGAGGGAGACATGAGTCTTTGTCGAATGGTCCTCTTGAATTGACATACAGTTACTTATATTTATATATGGAAAAAGAATTCACTCAATTCCATTCGTCGTCGATATCAAAGTGACAGTATTTGATAAATAAAGTCTCTCCATTTTACGATGACAGTCTATCCGGAACAAGACGATGAAAATCCACAACGATTGTCTACAACAACAAGTCAGTGATTCAGTACAGGTTGAGAAACGTTGGGGTATCTGACGTAGTACGGTCCGAGGAGACAGGAAGTGACAGAGGGTCAAAACGAGTTTAAGTACAGGTAACTCAGTCACTACGATAGATTGGTAGAGTAAGAGACGTCGGGGGAAGAGGACGACGGAAATTAGAAAGGGTCTTAGTCCTAGAAAAAGTTACTCAACCGAGAACCGTAGTCCATCAGTTTCATAATCTCGAAGTCGAGGTCGTAGTCAGGAAGGTTACTTATAAGCCCTCACTAAAGGAAATCCTAACTGATCAAACTAGAGGAACGACATGTTCCCTGAGAGTTCTCAGAAGAGGTCGGGATATTAAGTTTTCGTATTTGAGAAGGTACGAGTGAGCCGGAAGAAATACCAGGTCGAGAGTGTAAACGTGTACTGATTACCTTTTTGGTATCGAAACTGATATGTCTGGAAACAGTCGTTTCACTACAGAGACCAAAAATTATGCGGTAGATCCAAACAGAATTGAAATGAAGGTTCCTCATTCGCAGAAAATGAAAGTACTACCGTCAGTGGTACGTGTTACTAAGACCTCGGATCCTTTTATTTTAAACTGTGACAAAGGTTAAAAGGGGGAATGTCTTTAAAACAATTGACGTCCTGACGGGGAGTTTAAAAAGACTCTGAAGTGAGATAATAAAATAAATAAAAAATTTCTAAAACACTAAGTCTGGTGAAAATTTCGGAAATAACTTAAACAATATTATAACGAAGACAAAAGACAAACCGAAAAACCGGTGTTCCGTACCCTCTAGAATCGAGGGACTGGTCCTTACCTTGGACGTGGGGAACGTAACTTTCAAGTCAAGTCAGTGAGTCAGCACAGACTGAGAAATGCTAGGGTACCTGACGCCGTGCGGTCCGAAGGGACAGGTAGTGGTTGAGGGTCTCAAACAAGTTTGAGTACAGGTAGTTCAGTCACTACGGTAGATTTGTAGAGTAGGAGACAGTAGGAGAAGAGGAGGACGGAAGTTAAAAGGGTCGTAGTCCCAGAAAAGGTTTCTCAGTCAAGAAGTGTAGTCTACCGGTTTCATAACCTCAAAGTCGTAGTCAGTAAGGTTACTTATAAGTCCTGACTAGAGGAAATCCTACCTGACCAACCTAGAGGAATGTCAGGTTCCCTGAGAGTTCTCAGAAGAGGTTGTGGTGTCAAGTTTTCGTTTCGTAGTTAAGAAACCGTGAGTCGAAAGAAATTCCAGGTTGAGAATATAGGTATGTATTGATGATCTTTTTAGTGTCGAAACTGATGTACCTGGAAACAGCCGTTTCAGAATTGATGACCTGGTGGTCCTTTCAGGCGTATGGGTTCATAAAATCTAAACAAGAGTGTTAATCAGATAAACGGTTATGTAAGAGAACTGACAATACTTATTAGAATAGCATACGAATTAGGGTCTGTACTCTAAATAACCTAAAGGTCACGGGACTTTTAGCCGGTTTAGGGAGTCGAATCCGGGAGTGTGTCCTTCTTATGAGTCCTGTCAGGATTTCAACCTATCAAACTCAAAGGTACTTCTTCCTAGAAAACAAGAGGAGGGTCCTTGATTTATTTTGTACAGTGATCCGGTCGAGGACCTCGGTTTACATCCTCAGTTCAACTCCGGTGAATTTACTCTTTATCCGTTCAAAAATTTTGTCTTTTTTTCTCTTGTTGACAGAGATAATAAGAACTTAGTACTAGTAAAATTACGATGAACACAAAAGATACTATTAAAGTAGAAAAGAGTAAAACATCTTTCCACCACTTCCGTGGGATGAAGTTTACATCAGTAGTAAGTTGGGTGTATAGAGGACTGAATAAACACAGAACAGGGTATCAACTTAAGTAACCTACAGACGAAGAGGTAATGTGGGGTCGAGTTCTAAGACTCCTAGATCATCTATGGACGTTGTCACCTATAATTAAGTCAGGGTCAGTGTGAAAGACTCTGAGCACTGACACCCATGATCAGATCACGGTTGTACTCTGGTTGTACTCACGGTTGTTCCTGGACGGAACGGAGACAAAGACTCAAAAACAAGATGATTTATGAGATACAGGGGATCTTGATTTTGGGAAGGTTCGAGGATGATTTATGAGTTACAGGGGATTTGATTTTGGGAAGGTTCGAGGATGGTTAAGGACAGGGTCGTAGACCTTTAAAGAGGGATTTAAAGAATGGTCACAGACCTAGTAACGACGGGTATCTTATCAATCATGTAAAGTCATCCGTAAGTCTCCTGAGTCTGTTTACCTCTTAACATACTAATATTACAACATGAAGATTTTGATCAGAGTAGTGGTTACAAACGAAAGACCTTTAAAACATGTAAACTTAATTCTCTCATGTAAAATTTTAGTTTTGTAGAGTACTTAAAAAATGAGATCCTCAGTTTGTGGAGTATTTCATAAAAAACAAATTTCAACTTCATGAACAAGAAATTTTCTACATTAGTCTTTCCTTCTAACATTATTGTAAGAATTTTCCTATGTTTCAAAACTGAAACAAATATAAATAACCTCATTATGAAATTGACCAAGTTCAATTTTAGTTACCTCTTCATAAAGATGAGTTTTATCTTCTTCCCTTGGTTTGTTAAACTTTAGAGTCGTAGAATGTCTTTCACTCTATCTTTGTAACGGGACATTTCCTACAATTCTTTATCAGTCAGTCCATAGAGATTTTTTATAAGGATGAAGATCCTTTATGACGTTACTTATTTTCACTTTCATACAAGATAACGAACTTTGATACTTCTTGGTTCTAAAAAATATTGACTTTTATACTTCTGTAAAGTAGTTCAGTTCTTTGATCATGTAATAGATCATGAAGTAACTTCCAAAAATAATAGTCGTAGTCTGTCTTTTCAGAGTGTTCATCTACTCTTTTTCTTATTTACTTCTTACTTGTAATGACTTATCATGATATTTTCGTCCGTTTAAATATCCGCATAAGTGCAATTATGTTACTATAATTTTATAGACTGAAATTAATTTCACAGTTTCGAATTCTTAATCCGTACGTAGAATTTTTATATATAGGATTTTTAATGAGTATTTAATACTCAACAACAAGTCTATTATCATTGTGAACTGTTGAGAACTATGACTCTGTTTTCTCTTTAAAAAGGATACCTATAAACAATTGTCCTATGTTATATTTTAAGAATTTTATTTATGTTGTTATTGTTTATATTATAAAGAAAATTGTAAAAATTGTAGGGAGTTTCATTTCGTTACAAATAAGTTATTTTGGTTTTTTACAAGGTATTTTCTCTGTGACACCTCTAATCACCCAAATTTTGTTATATCGACTCCATATGTAAAGACAATCAGAACAAATTAGATACCTGTGTATAATTTCGTTCACAAGATCTAAAAAAACTTTTAGTCTAACTACTCTTACCCCTCTCCCCTCCCTCACTTGTCTTGTAGAGGTTTCTCTCTATGCGTGTTCGTGTCAGTAAATGTGTGTCCATGTCATACATCCATGTCATAAAGTTATGTCATTAAGGTACTACGTGTCGGTGTCTGATGTGTCTGATATCGAAAAGTTTACTGTCTAGAGGTGGGTAGTCTTCGAATGACTAATTGAATTACCCGACCTTTAACGCTAAATTTTTTTCCTCGCCCCCGCCCCCCGTCTATACCGTTTTAAAACCGTCACCACCATGTCAAAACCTTATCACCTACTTAGAGGGAATTAAGTAGGTATTAAGTCTGTCCTTTTATTGCTCTCGTTTGAATTTTTGGAGGTCTGTCTATGTTTTTTTGGAGTGTCTAGAGTGGTACACCCGTGTGTACCTGTCGGTGTTTCTGGACGTGCTAGGTCTCTCTTAATCGTAGTCTCACTGTCTTCACCTCCCCTTTCCTTACCCGAGACAACTGGACTCTGTTTGTCTGACGGTCTATACAGAGGACGTTTCTGCCTAAATGACCTCTAGTTGTTTCTTAGCGTCAAATTCCAGACGTTGGTACCGGTCAGTGACGGTTCAGAAGGGGTGTGGTTCCCTTCCTTGTAAAAATAACTCTCCTTTTCCTTTAACCCTCCGAACGTCATTTGTCAGGTGCTGAAAAGTAGCCAACTCAGGGACGGTCGTTTCTTTTTCTCAGAAATAAGAAGGACAACCCAAGATGATAACAGGGTCCCACACTCTCGAGGGGGAAGACCAGAGAGTTGAGATAAATTGACTTTCTTTCTTTCTTCTTTCACTTCAGCGAGTCAGCACAGAGAAACTCTGGGGTATCTGGGGTACCTGACGTCGGGTGGTCCGAGGAGGTAGGTACCCTAAGAGGTCCGTTCTTATGACCTCATCCAACGGTACAGGAAGAGGTCCCCTAGAAGGACTGGGTCTCTAGTTTGAGTCCAGAGGGTGTAACGTCCGTCTGAGAAATTGGAGACTCGGTGGTCAAGTCAAGTCGAATCAAGTGAGTGAGTCAGCACAGGCTGAGACGCTGGGGTACTTAGCGTCGTACGGTCCGGAGGGATAGGTAGTGGTAGAGTGCAGGTAGCTCAGCCACTACGGTAGATGGGTAGAGTAGGAGACAGTAGGGGAAGAGGAGGACTGGGGTTAGGGAGAGTCGTAGTCGGAAAAGGTTACTCAGTTGGGAAACGTACTCCACCAGTTTCATGATCTCAAAGTCGAAATCGTAGTGAGGAAGGTTTCTTGTGGGTCCCGACTAGAGGAAATCCTACCTAACCAACCTAGAGGAACGTCAGGTTCCCTGAGAAGTTCTCAGAAGAGGTTCTGGTGTCAAGTTTTCTTAGTTAAGAAGCCGCGAGTCGAAAGAAGTGTCAGGTTGAGAGTGTAGGTATGTACTGGTGAGCTTTTTGGTATCGGAACTGATCTGCCTGGAAACAACCGTTTCATTACAGAGACGAAAACTTATACGATAGATCCAATCAGTATTGGAAGGAAGGTTCCTCATTCGCAGAAAATTAAAGTACCGACGTCAGTGGTAGACGTCACTAAAATCTCGGGGTTTTTTATTTCAGACTGTGACAAAGGGGTAGATAAAGGGTACTTCACTAGTCCCTTCGGGGGATAAATTGACTTCAAAGATAAATAATGAAAATATGTCTAACTACCCGGATTCTTATTTGTTTTACGATCTTTGACACCGTCCGGTTATACTCACATCTTCGACTTTGGTCGGTTCCAAAAGAGTTCTGGGTTGAATGTTTATTCCCGTCTCACAAGTTTACACTAGACTACCATGGATTGGTCGGACTTGGACATCCAATAATTTATTTGTATGGTTTGGTGGAGGGTTAAAATCTTCACGTTACAATATTAGTATGTTTCTTTTGTCGAAAAGTAGATTGAATTTTAAAACTGTTAATACCGTCCCGTCGGTATGACGCTGATAAGTCCTGATTAATTCTTAATTGATCTTAAGATAGTGTAAAGTAGTTAAAATTCTCCATATATAAAAAAAGTATAAAATTTTAGAGATTTAGTAGTACAGAAAGTGTAAAATGTCAGAATGTTAATTAAGGTCTTGAAAAGGAAACAAGTATGTAATTTACTTATTAATTTGATACACAGAATGTTGGTCACCGTAGAATCTATACTTCCGTCTATCGTAAAAGAATAGTCGTACTAAGTAGTATACGAAATGGTTAATTCTCAGTATAAAAGATAAGTTTCATTTCTACAAACTGGTCATGTCATCTTAAGTTACGATGAAACTGGTTATCTGTCATTTTTATTATCTGTGAATGACAAGCCCTATTTCTTTTAGAGGATCAATACCTTTTATAAACTAGTGAACTTAACATGAAAAATAGACAAAGGTTTATAAAATTCTTACGTTATCGACTCTATCTTTTGTAGATACTAATACTAAATATCTAACGAGATATTTAAAACCAGAATCTCTTTACATCCCTTTTCATCTTTAAACTTATTTTAACTTTTGCTCTAAGTGTCACGATTATAATAAATGTACTGACCACGGACGACGGTAATATACTTAAAAAAAGAAACTACGATTATTTGTTAACTTTCGTTCTATTGAGTAAATTCAATTATGTGAGTCAAGTCAAGTCAGCGAGTCAGCACAGGTTGAGAAACACTGGGGTACTTGGTGTCGTGCGGTCCGGAGGGACAGGTAGTGGTTGAGGGTCTTAAGTGAGTTTGAGTACAGGTAGCTTAGCCACTACAGTAGGTCGGTAGGGTAAGAGGCAGCAAGTGAAGAGGAGGACGGGGGTTAGGGAGGGTCGTAGTCCCAGAAAAGATTACTCAGTTGAGAAGCGTACGCCACCGGTTTCATAACCTCAAAGTCGAAGTCGTAGTCAGGAAGGTCACTTGTGGGTCCTGACTAGAGGAAATCCTACCTGACCAACCTAGAGGAACGTCAGGTTCCCTGAGAGTTCTCAGAAGAGGCTGTGGTGTCAATTATGTAATTGATGTTTATTATATTGATCTTTAACATTGAATCCCATGACAATACTGACAGTACTAAAAAATATATTAATACACTATAAAATAGTCGGTTACATAATCAGATCTTGATTGGTCAGGTAAGATTTCCTCTAGTCAGGATCCACGAGAAACCTTCCTTACTACGATTTCGACTTTGAGGTCATGAAACCGGTGGAGTACGTTTCTCAACTGAGTAACCTTTTCAGAGACTACGACCCTCTCTAACCCCCGTCCTCCTCTTCCCCTACTGTCTCCTACTCTACCGACCTACTGTAGTAGCTGAGCTACCTGCACTCAGACTCACTTGAGACCCGTAACCACTACCTGTCCCTCCGGACCGCACGACGTTAAGTACTCCAGCGTTTCTCAACCTGTGCTGACTCGCTGACTTGACTTGACTTACTTCTTTGTTTTCAGTGTGTCATTATATGTAGACAACAACAACAAATCAGTAATTCGGTACAGACTGAGAAAAACCTGGGGTACCTGGAGTCCGAAGAGATAGGTACCCTAAAGGGTCCGATCTTGTGACTTCACCCAACGGTAGAGAAAGAGACACCCTAGAAGGGTTGGGTCCGTAACTTGGACTCAAAGGACGTAATTGTTCGCCCAAGAAATGGTGACTGGGTAGTCCCTTCGGGTGTTTATAACAACAAATCAGTGATTCAACATTAAATTTATGCTTTACAAATTATATTTCTTAATGGTTCCATACTGCATGATTTTTCATACGACTCTGACTCCCCTACATGAATTCCTTCCTGTTTGAACCTTCTGACCGGGGGAAGACTCCGACTCCAAGTCTGGATTAAGTTTTTCCACACTACCCTCGGGTCGCCTCCCGTCTCTCTGACCGACGTCCCGACGGGATGTCCACCAGGTGACAACGGTCTTTACGTTCTATCTTGGGAAGTCACCCGTCCTGTCGGTGTCGATACCCTCTTACAAGTTTCCCTCAATTCCTGCGACAACGTCCTCTCTTTGGACCTCACGGCTACAATTGTACCCCTCCTCACGTCTTTCTACGAGTGGAACGGGTCCGACCCCTGTGTTCCAAGAAGTCCTTGAACGAAGTCCCACGTCGCACCCTGCTCACCGTACCGTACTGGAGTGTTTGGGTGTTGTGAACTCATGGGGACGACGGGCTCGTTCCCTTCCTTTTGGTGGGTGTGTCCTTGGTCTCTCAATAAGGAAGGAGACGTTACAGGGAGGGTGAGGGAGATGTCCGCTTTAACTGTAGTACAAATGACGTTTGTTTTTTTACGAATGTCTCGAGTCATACCCGAGAGTCTTGTCCATCACTTCCCACGACTTTCCGCTATGTAACTATTGACCATCGGGAACTTCACAGACGAGATCCTTTCCACAACATTCGGGACTCAATCTATGACCCCTTTTGTGATAAGTAATCCTTCGACATACCACATGGTCTTTCTCCTCTTATTTTTCCTCTCTTTGTCTATCTTTAATACGTGTCCCTCTTATCAAGATCTTTAGGTCCCGGGGTCCATTAATTCTCATGTTTATGGGAAGTAAACAAATTATAAAATTTTTAAAATATTTTACGATGTATAATAAAGTAAAACTAGGAGTGTTAGTAGGCGACTCTAATCAACACAATCATGACAACAACAACTATAAATCAGGGATTTAGTACGGGCTGAGAAAAACACTGGGGTACCTGACATACATCGGGTGGTCCGAGGATACGGGTACCCTAAAGAGTCCGTTCTTATGACCCCACCCACCGGTAAAGGAAGAGGTCCCCTAGCAGAGTTGAGTCCTTAGTTTTGGTTCAGAGAACGTGACCGTCCTCCCAAGAAATGGTGACGCGGTGGTCCCTTCGGGCATGATAATAATGGTTAAAAATTTACTCTTTTGACACGGGGTCTCAGTAATTGTCTGAGTGGTTTCATGGTTTCGATCACTTATCGTCTCCTAAACTAGAATTTAAGACTTTTTACGTACATATCGTAACACCCGAAATTATCGCTTTAATCTGATCTGACGGGGTCCCAGGATGATGGGTCTTTGCACGACGTTTAATGTTTCCTCAGATCGTCGTTTGTTAATTCTCACATGAGATGATTAGATCGGTAGAAATGTTCTCTCGTAGATGAAGAGAGAAGACGTTAACAAGACCTATTAGGAGTAGAAGAAAGTCGTGGGGCTGATGTGTGTATGTGTGTCTGTGTGTGTGGTTGTGTGTCTGTGTGTGTGTTTGTGTGTTTATGTGTGTTTATGTCGGGTGTGTGAGGCACCCGTGTTACTATTACGGACAGGACCTTTGATTTCTAGATCGTAATTTGGAATAGTTTTATTAGGGGCTGACGGAAATAAAAACCAAAAAGTTTTTTTTTTTTTAATTACACGTAGGTAAGACCCTTCTTCATTGTCTAATGTGTTTCCATTTTCAGTTGAGTGTTTACAAGTAATCTAGACGATCCATAATTATACAGTCGATAAAAGGATCTGAGTCACTCAAGAAAGGAATAAATGTATTAAAATTACAGTACATTAAGTGGAGTCAAAGTTAGGCATATCGGAAGTTGAAATGAGTGTAGAAATCAAGATAATGATGTGGGACGAGATTCATAAATTTAATATAGACTCCCAACTTGTATGCTCACAATTCCCGTTTTTTCGGGGTTTAGACAGAGAACAGATTTTATAGGTCTATGATTTTTCCTTTTGAGATAAGACAAACTTATTGTATCTATTGAAGGACATGGAAGGTTTAGGTAAATATATAAAAGATTTACTTATGGTAGTTGACATTCCAACAAGAAAAAAAAGGGGAAAGAAGTCCATAAATACCATGTTAATTTAACATTGAGAATACCGTGAGTGACGGGTGACCACAAAAGACCTCGAAAGAACAAGAAACCAAAGGAGGTATCCGTAAAGTAATAATGATTTATGGTGATGGTCTCTCAGACCGTCCTACTTCCATTCAGTCACTTTGATTTTTGACAGACACCATTTTTAAAGATTTTTTTCCACTTCAGTAGTTGATTAAATATTAATCTCAAGACTAATAGATCACTAGTTGTCGTCTTTATTAAATTTTACACATCAGAAGTCTTAGAAATTCACTCACTTGTGTCAATACTGTCACTTCTCTTTCCTCGTTTCTCGTAGATAAACACAACGAGGGGAAAGAAGACGTATTGAAAAAGTGTGGACGTATTTAGAGTATGAATTTCGTTAAATGTTTTATCGTTTTAAGTTATGTTTTGGATTCATAAGATTTAATAAACTTTATTTTATCAAGAAAAAAAAAATTTAACCCCTTAAAATTGTACCCCGAGACCTCTGTCCTAAAAAAAAAAATTATCCACAATACAAGAAAAAAATTTTCGACGAAATTGTAATCTTCCTCTTAAAGGACTACACAGACATTTCGACGTTTTCGATATGACCATTGTCGTTCCTCTCGGTTTGACACAAGATGCCTTACTTACCATGTCCAATCTTTACTATCTTACTTTTTTCGAGACAGTCCCTTATAATTTATATAAAAATCTTTTGTATAAATTATGTTGTCCAGTAATAATGAGTCACCTTCTTTTATTGATGTGTATAAGTCAGAATTTTGTTTTCTATAAACTTTTATATTTCAAATGTTCTCATTAGATTAGGGTCCTGTGTCTACCTAGAGATGTTTCTTTCGAAAAGTTAGTAGTAGATAAGACAAAAAAAGTCTACGAAGAGGTGGGTTGGACTGTTGGTCCCCTTAAACGGGGTGAGACGAGACTTCTCGTTGTATGTAAAAGTCCAATTTTTTTTTTCGCAACTGTATAAATAATAACGACCTACTATAGAAGGAAAAAAATTGATAAAATTTTTAAAAGGTTTATAAACTGTAACTTTTTATACTAAAGCAACTTTGTTATAAAAGAGTAGAATTTAATACTTTAGATATCCTAAAATGAATTGAAAAAAAAGACCAAAGTCCATTTGAGGATTATAAACGTTGACTGGGTTTTATTGTTGTTCATTGTGTCAGGGAGTCGATAAACATATCGTCAAAAGATTCCATAGATCTTAAAAATTTACCCACATAAATCACGGTACACGATATAGATTACACTTGGTGTGGAACTTCGATTTTTAAAAAAAAATTGAAAAATCAATGGATCTGAAGTCTTAATTATGAATTAAGACTTATTTAGTCAAGACTGATAAGACCCGTTTGTTTGAAAAGTTGATATACAAAAGTAATCGTAATGAATTCTTTGCCGTCTTAAAAAAGTACTTTTTAGCAATCCTAATATTAAGGATACGTATCCCTATCTTACTAAGACAATTTTCGATCGTAAGAAAGGGCCACTCATTCCATTAACAATGGAAGCAAAGATACGCGGATGACGATTTATAAAATTTCACACATTTAAATTTTATTAAGGAAGTTTCATACATATAACACTCAGTAACACTCTCTACTTAATCCCGTGTGTACCTCTAAGTCTATACTTATCGATTCTAGTACCTCTTTTACGTTAAAATTTCCGAAAACGACACGTTGAGCTAAGTCTTTTTTTGTAAATCCATGTCAAATATACGTGTTGTACGAAGAGGGAGAGGAACTGATAATTTTGGCGATTAATCGTCGACAAGTTAATGAATTTTATCAGTTTGACACGTACGACATCGATTCCCGTCTTACGTTTTCATTTTCTTTTAATCATCATTTAGGTAACAAGGGAACACTTCCTGTCAGCAATTTATCCTAGAATACAGAACTAAGTAACAGTGTTACACTCAGACTTAGAATGATTCTTTGACATTTAAATTTTGTGAACAATTTGTGTTTGTACAAAAGAAAAATGGTAGTTTTTACCATATCTCTTGTTTTGAATTAATGATTTTATTGTAAATAACTGTCTAATACATGTTTAATTATTTATACTCATAAGAGAAAGCAATAATCGTAGTGACAACTGTTTTAAGTCGTTGTTTGTGTTTAAGTACAAATTAAAATCTAAATGTATACATCTACTTTATAAACCTCCCTTGTCGACTTAACGAATTTAGTAGAAAAGTATCGATCATTAATTATGAATAAAGGTTTAATTCATACTAAACGATTTATGAAAAGGTTCCCGATGAAGATCTTTTTCGTAGTAAATTAATACATACCGTCTTTGTTACTCCTATACAAAGATTCTATTATGTAAAACAATTGAAGTTGAAACGGTGTATTTTATAAAACAGTAAAACAACATCAAAGACTTAAAGAACTTTTTGTTAGGTACAAACGATCAAACCTTTGATCCTACTTTTACCATATGTGAATTTTATATAACCTTTACACTTTAATCTTCGTAAACTCTCCCGTTAATTTATGTCTGATAAAACTTGTTTCAAAGAAAAAGCGATAACTGTTTATTCAGTGAAACAGAGTTTGGGAAAGTTTTTATAAAGTAATTGCATTAAACCTTATTAGTCCTTTATTTTTGACAAGTCACAAATTTTTACATTTTATGTATAAAAAAGTAAAGAATTTCGTGTTTTGTAATTTTCGTTAAGGAATACTATCTCCCGTATAATAAAGTTGTATGAAAATTTAATCTTTTACAAACTACCAGAATATCGTAGTTTCTTTTTATGATTAATTTAATTGTTTTTCTAAAGGGGGTTTTGGACATCAGTTGACAGTGAAGACGTGATGATGTCAAGAATGTTTTAGTTCTGTTTTACTGAAACCCTACACAAAAGGATGTAGACCACATGTTATATACGACTTCATGGAAGTGTGATTCGTTAATTGAAGTTTCTAAATTAATTCTCCTTCTTCTTTTACAAGAGGAAAGAAAAAGTCCAGATGATGAATTAAAAAGGAATAAATTGGTTGTATAGAATCTAATCGTATTTGTCTTAGTATACATAAGGAACAGAGAAGAGAAGGAGGTCTCCTACATTCTAAATTTCCTTTACTTGTGGTTCGACGAAGAAAGAAGGTTGACATCGATAAGGTGTCGTTAAGTCCTATATCTATTTAGGTATGTACAGATAGAACAAAACTTTTCAACTTAAGTTTGTAGGTATGTGTCGACCACGTTCATATTTGATGATTTTGTGCCTTTTTAGTAAAATGAAACGAACCATTTCAAATTATATACGTATGGTATACTGGTAAGGATACATGTTATGGTATATCTGATCTTTTTGAAGAGGAGGAGGAGGAACCCTCCGTATAGGTTCAAGTATCGAGATAAAAAGTGTTGTCGTCTTTTTGACATGTTTTAAGTTTTCTAGTTGTTGTCCCCTATACGATTTGGTGAGCACCCCATGAATATATAGCCTTGTAAAATAATCTGTCTTTTTAGTTACTTGATGTCAATAACCGTAGTTGTTTCTTCTAAAAATTTTTTGTTTATTATTCACTTTTTATACTAAGAAGGGTGACTAAAGTTAAAGTTTTTGTCCATTTGATTTGTATGTAACAAATCCTTATGACGGTTTACATCATTTTAATATTTCTTTTGGTTTCGTTAATAATCGGGGTTTGAGCCCCCTTTTTGACAAAATTTACTTCCTTCTCCCATGTTCTATCGTATTACACTTTAAGTTTCCACGGACTTTACAAAATAAAGAGTTCAACCTATTACCCGTGTGTGCACGAGTTCAAAAACCACCCAAAACAAACACAAAATGTCGTCGAGAGTGAAAAACTTTAAATATAGAGTGTTATTTTGTTTCTTTTATCTCCCTTTCCTTTGACTTAAATTGGTATATTGACTAATCGTTTAACGATCATTGTTAAGACTAACCAGAGTCTCATCGGATACCTGACAAACAGAAGGGGATTGGTTATTTGATCGTCTGTTTACACGTTTTCTCTCACACACAATTTCACGTCTCATTTGGTCCTCGTCGTAAAGATTACACGCACCATGATTGTGATTTAAACAGTCTCGATACAATGTTATGTCTGTTCTCAAAGTCGTCACCAAGAGTTGTTTTGACATCACCTAAAATCGGTTCTTTTCCTTCCTGTTACGTCGTCCACCTGTTATGTGAGTCTCTTATTCACAGTCCTACCACCACACCTCTCATACTTTTTCGAAGGGCGGGGGCGAGGACTGGGGACGGTCAACACACTCAAGGAATTTTCTCGTTCTGACAGAAGAAGGTAGAGCGGAAGAGGAGGTGGTTAGGGGGTGGGAGTGAGGGATCCTGTTATGTTCCGGTGGAATTTATATATGTGCAAATGTCAAAAAACTTCTCAGGTCAGTAGTATTAAGTGAGTGTGGAACTTGTTGACTAAAAAACTCGTGGATGTTACACCGTCCGTGATTGAAAGGTTATCTCTTCACGTGTTTTGTTTTTAGGTTTCAAGTTTTTTAAGTTTTTATAGATGTATTTTGTCTTCGGTGAATGGACTATCCTAAGTTATGCTACCAATCAGACGAGGACCCTTTTGTTTAAATAAACAAAATTTAATTTTACGAACTTCAAACACGTATATGTATGTGTAGGTCCAAAGTAAGTGGTTGGTAAAGTATTTCTCAAACCAGATAAAGAATTGGATTCCCGGGTGACTAACTTTAAGATGTAGTAGAAGGAAGAAATGTGTATTACTTAACACATGGTAAAGGTCCAAATCAAAGAAAGTTCATTGTTTTAAGTCCTGTCCGATTTTCAATATCAATTTCTGTGAAGTCGACTCTCATTTGAAAACCCCTAAAACAGTAAAAAAAAGAGGGTAGGAGTTAAAGGGTGTTAAATTACCATCGAAAATAAAACAAAAAATCTGAAAAAACCACACCTGGAAAAATTTTCAGAAACAACTTAAACAATGTTATAACAAAGACAAAATACAAACAAACAAACAAAAAACTGGTGATCCGTGCACTCTGGAATTAAGTGGGTGACCCCTAGTTTGGACGTGGGGGACGTATCCTTCGACTTCAGATTTGGTGATCTGGTGGTTCCTTCAGGGAATTGTCAACATAGTAAACAGAAACCACTTCGTAAGATTTTGTAAGTTAAATCGAAGAGATCTTTATTAAAGAAACGTTTGAATAGACTATAGAGAAATACTTTAAAAATTAACAATGTAGTAATTTTATTATTGACGTTGACTGTATTCAAAGTCTTGACTGTGGAAAACCCAAAATTGAGAGTCTAACGACTATTCGTGTATTGAGTCCTAATACTGTTGTTTCTCAGCCTGTGCTTAATCGCTGATTTGGTGGTGATGTATTGAGTCGACGACCTTCGTTTCTACTCGACTGAATGAATAGTTTCTCCTTGGGTGATCGGAATTTGTGACAACAGAAACGGTAGTCAGTGCTTCTTTTACCTCTTCAAGACAAGTGGATCACAGTCAATCACCCTCCGACCAACTCTCTTAAATATCTTAGTTTAGGTGTTGTTGTTCCCCACTACTCGTTCCCTTGAACGGTGGACCTTTTATGACATCTTTCTTCCGAGGATTTCCCTTCTAAAATGGGATATTCTAGTTTAACTATACGTCAAACTCCCCCTGAATTTAAGACGGGATTTTGTGTACCCCCAAAATCAGACACTTAGTCCATTGTCCACGTTTTATTTATGGGTCCTGGAAGAATAGGAGGGTGATGGTGAATAATGTGACATTTTTATATATCTCTCTTTACTATTATTATGTTTTTCGTGACTAATGTTAATCGTTCTTCTTACGACACAAAGACTACTACTCAGGGGTTTCTTCTTGTCTGTTGAGTCTAAACACTGACTAACTTTGGATGACCGTAGTGAGATAGTTTCGGACAAGTATTCTCACTTTTGGATGTACCGGGATCTACAATGAGACGTTTGACTTACTTTATTTGTCGACTGTCCAGAGGCTCACAAGGTTATAGGGAGGTCTCTCCTTTTACGTTCTGACATCGTATTTCTCCGAGGTCGCTGGGTCGTCTTCGGGCTCCCCTTCCCGAGACCCGAGGGGTGAAACCCCTTTGGTAGGAGAGGATCATTATCCTATTCGTCCCGGTCTTCGGAACGTCCGCTCGACGTTCGGTTTCGACCTCCGATACATACCTGGACACGGGTAGTCCCGGCACTACAGAGACATTTCTTCAGTTAAGTTTTCCTCACTTTCTTGTTTTTGTATTTGTACGTTCTTGTTTTATTGTCTTTGCTTATGTAACCTTAATTTAAATTTTTATGTGGATACTTTAAACTTTTTATTTCGTTCGGACTATGTACGTAGGGTAGGTGGGGGAAGTGACCGAAGGGACATAGTAGGGGTGGAAAACCACCAGACCTCGGATCTCCGGTTCCAGCTCCTCCGCGTCCTGACTCGGGTGGAATTCCAAATCAGAAAGGGAGATTCCTTTGAACCGGGTCTTCACTTCCGAAGTTCGGACAGGAGGGAGAGTAAGGACGCCTTCTTTTCCCTGTGACGACCACAGTCTCGCCGCGGCCTGTGAGTGGCACAAGTCCGGTGGGCTGAAGGTCGTTCCACCCTCGTCCGCCGGAGAGGTTGGGGCGAGGTGAGGAGGAAGGGACGACTTGGAAGAGAATGCCTGGATGAAATCCAACAACCTTATAACAAGGTCATCGAGGACTTGGGTCTAAAAAAAAAAAAAATTCGCACATCAAAGGAGAGTGATAAGGAGAGGAAGATCAGGTAAGGTCGGTGGAGCACAGCGTGTACGACCATATGTGTGTGGAGGGGAACGTCCCACTGAGGGAGCCCCCGAACATATGGAGATGGTTTCGTTTGGAAGCAAAAGGAAGGGGCGTGGCGTGCGGGGCGGTGGTGGTCGGGGAGAGGCGGCGTCCTCAAACGCTATGTGACCAGAAGTGGTCGCTACCTTCTTCTCCGTCTTGAGACCCGTCATGCTGGACGGAAGGACGCGTACGGGTGAGGCTGTCGCTCAAAGAGAGCGGGGGGGGGCGGGGGGGGTGGGGCGGGGCACTGTCGTCACGCGTCCGAGCCCAAACTTTACCTTTGAGCGGGTAGTGTGTGGACGGTACTCTTTACACGCTGTCCTGTGGAAACAGTCCGACTAGGTCACTAAAGGAGGGGACTTGAAAATTTATCCAACTAACCGTATCTCAAGCCAAAAGCAAACTTTATTTGAAATTATTATTAACTCAAAACTCTTACAGTGTCGTAAGTTACCCTATTGATCTCTTTATAAACACAACTCCATTTTTAGTTCCAAACCTCCTTTCTTTTGTTTGTTTATTCTAAATCTTAGTGACAAGAGGTGTCAGTTCTGTACACCTAAAGTGTCAGAACAGAAAATCAACACAAAAATTAAACATAAAATTAAGATAAATAAATTATCTTTATTTCCGGTGAGGGACTTGTGATGGTAATGATAGGAAAGTTTTTCCCGCAAAGTTAGGGTGGCTTTACTCTTCCGATATTTTTTGTGACTTAACGAACTTAAATTTGGAATGGTTTTTGAATGACACCAACACGAGAGACTTCGACAAGTCTCACGGGAACTACAAAGATAAAAACATCTGACATCTTGTTACCAATTAGTTCAAAACGAATACCCGGATATAGGTATAAAAAAATATTTTGGTCACATTTATTTATTTTGTCCAATACACGTTAAGGTTCGTTCGACATCAAAGAGATGGAGAACGAAGATTGTGATTGATGGGGAGTGTCTATTTTCCTTCTGAGGTTGAATCCTATACGTCTCATAGGTTTTAAAATAAAACAGGTAATTCCTGTAATTGGGATTTAAAGGTAATAGAATTAAAGAAATTTTTTTTTAACATTGTATCTTGATATTTCATCTTGTAATTTCTCATTTATCGTAAGGAATAGTACTCTTTGTGACCCGACCTTCTTCGTGTTGGACCTTTAGTTCTAACGGTCTTCTTTATAGTTATTGGAGTCTATACGTCTACTGTGGTGGGTATACCGTCTTTCTCCTCTCACTTTTTCAACCGAATTTCGAGTTGTAAGTCTTTTGTTTCTAGTACCGTAGACCAGGGTATAGAAGTACCCTTTATCTACCCCTTTGTCACCTTTGTCACAGTCTGAACTAAAACGACGACGACGACGATTCAGTGAAGTCAGCACAGGCTGTGACACACGGGGGTATCTGTCGTCGGGTGGTCCGAGGCGGTAGGGACCCTAAGAGGTCCGTTCTTGTGACCTCACCCAACGGTAAAACGTCTACCACTGACGTCGGTACTTTAATTTTCTGCGAATGAGGAACCTTCTTTTCAATGCTGGTTGGTTCTATCGCATAACTTTTCGTCTCTGTAATGAAACGGTTGTTTCCAGGCAGATCAGTTCCGATACCAAAAAGCTCACCAGTACATACCTACACTCTCAACCTGACACTTCTTTCGACTCACGGCTTCTTAAATACGAAAACTTGACACCATAACCTCTTCTGAGAACTCTCAGGGAACCTGACGTTCCTCTAGGTTGGTCAGGTAAGACTCCCTCTAGTCGGGACCCTAAAGAAACCTTCCCTACTACGATTTCGACTTTGAGGTCATGAAACCGGCGGAGTACGTTTCTCAACTGAGTAACCTTTTCAGAGACTACGACCCTCCCTAACCCCAGTCCTCCTGTTCCCCTGCTGTCTCCTACTCTACCGACCTACCGTAGTGACTGAACACTCAGACTCACTTGAGGCCCTCTACCACTACCTGTCCCTCCGGACCGTACGACGCTAAGTACCCCAGCGTTTCTCAGCCTGTACTGACTCGCTGACTTGACTTGACTTGACTTATATCTTACTCAAATCCTAATATTTTTGTTGATGTAACAGGAATAAAAGGAAAAAAGTAGTATCCAATCGTTTGCAACATAGTAGACAACTCTCTGGTGACTCTCTCTATGACGACACCTAGTGTAATATACATTATGTCAACAGAATCAGACAAGTCCGCCAAAATTGTTTTTATAGTATCTGACTCTCCGAATTTGTCGTAAGTGAAGAATGTCAAGACCTCCGACTCTTCAGGTTCTAGTTCCACGGTCGTCCAACCTGTACACCACTCTCGGGTGAAGGACTAAGAATCGGTAAAAGAACGCCCCAGGAGTGTACCTTCTTCCCTACTCTCTCGACACTCCAGAGAAAAGATTCCCGTGGTTAGGATGAGTACCCCCGAAGTGAGAGTACTAGATTGGTAGAGGGGTTTGGGATAGAGGACTCTAGCAGTGTAATCCCAATCCTAAAATTGTGTGCTTAAAACACTCCTGTGTTTGTAAGTCAGGTATTGTTATCAAAGCCGTGTGTTTTGAGGTATGAAAGACTCGTCAGACAGAAGTAGGGTAGTTTGACTCCATACATGATCCAGAATATTTATCTGGAACTAAAATGTTTTACATATCCCTTACCCGAAGGGACCACCGAGTCGTCATTTCTTAGGTGGACGGTAACGTCCTCGGTACTCAAGCTATGGACCCAACCCTTCTAGGAGACCTCTTCCTTCACCGTTGAGTGAGGTCATAAGAACCTTTTAAGGTCCCTGTCTCCTCGGACCGTCCGACGTCAGGTACCATAGTGTCTCTCAACCTGTGCTGAGTCGGTGATTTGTTGTTGTTTTATTTTCCTCAATGAGATATACCAAAATATTTGGATTCAGTTAGATCGAGGGAGATTTTGTGGTGTATAGTTTTGGTTTCGACGATTTACGATGTCATTAGTCACAAAATGTGACGTACAAATCTTAATCCGAAGTATTTTTAACACTGTACATTTAATCGTTGAACTGTGTTTATCAATGTAATTATATGTTCGCTTACCTTTCATCAATTGACCGTAAAATTAACACAATTGTAATGTATGATATTTGTTTAATTGTATCGTAGATTCACATGGAAAATAAGACTTTAGAGGAGGTACATCTCGGGTCCAGAAAAGAGAATTCATGTTAAAGGGGTCAATCTTAAAATAACTAATCTAGCACAGGAAGTATATATTAGATATAAAGACATGTAGACTCTAAAGATTATAACCAAATTATTTTGTCTTTTTTTAGTGTTTTGTAGTCGTCTTATTATACTCTGAGAAAATCCTAAACCCGAATAAAAGAAGTATTGGAAAATGTCAAAAAGTACGTATGCTTTCGATTATCATAAAAAAAAATTAGTATAACAGATATTCCTCAGAAAGATTTCATAAGTTGATCGAAAAGAATCTTTGTTAAAAGGGTAGGTTGAGGATAAAGTAATTAAACACATTGTAAATTACGTTAATGTATTAATGTTATTGTTGGTCGTATTTAGTCAAATCTTTGTTTGTGTTGACTAAAAACCGTTTGGGGGTCGACACTGATCACCTTCGTCTTTGGACATTGAATGACTTTCCTTAGGACGATAGAGGTTTCTTACGATCACCGGAACCCAGCCATACAAAACGTCTTCTTTCTCTCTCAAAACTAATTACATAATTTATATTTTTTGTTTTGTATACAAACTCAATTGATAAAAGAGTAAAGTAAAGGTAACTGATGATCTTTTCGATCATTCATCAATTAGTACTTATCTTATGATTGTAAAATCGTGACGGTGTAATAAGTTACTTTATCCCTTTCAATATTATTACTATAAGAAATGTTAAAAAATTTTCGTTTTGACATAGACCTAATAGAACCGAAACTTATTTTCTCTGATACCAGACCCCGTCGTTATAATCTAGATGGGACAAAGGATGAATTTAAAAGTTCGACTGGTATCTGTTTGGTCTTATGTCTGTTGTGACAAAGTAGACATACAGGAAAAAGTTTGTAAGAAATAGACAGAGTGAGAAAAGTGAATGACGAAGAAGGTTAGGGTAAAATGCATAAAAATCGACCAGTTTATGGGAAGTAAAAACTTTAGGTATTAGGAAAAGGAAGTTTTAAGAAGGTGTAGAATCGAGAAGGGATACCGTCAGGTAGTCAAAGACAAAAACGATCCAATTACCCAATTGTTATTCAATTTGGTTGTACTTATATAATTACCCCAAATTATTGTACTTATAGATTGTACAGGTACTCAATCACACAGTGGGATGACTCTACCGAATACCCAAAATAATCTTTAGAATACCTCTATTAGAGAGTGAGATTTTCTACATCAATTCCCATTCTAAAATTATCCACAATACCTTCTGAATCCTTAACCCTCTCTTAAAAGTCACTGACATGAAGAATCCGGAGAAATTTTTAATTATGATACCTTTGGTGGAATAATATGATTAGTGATCCCGATTGAGAATTAAGGAACGAGGTTTCTGTTTGTTGATAGAAATGGTTTCTTCCCGTTTAAGTCTTCAACGTAGATTTGATTTTTTATGGAAATAAAACAAAACTAGGTCTTTCAGTCAGAAACCCACGGTTAGAAACACACACACACACACACACACACACACACACACACATAAAACCCGTAAGAACAATTTCACATTTAAAGGTTACCTTTAAAAGAAGGTTTTTCTCGTACGATATATATTAAGGATCTACTTATGACTGTAGTGAAATCTCCTCAATGAGTATTATATCGATCTCGGTGTAGGAATAATTGTCTGTAGATCAGTTGACATTTCGTGTTCGGTAACCACGGTTCAAAAGAGGTTTTGAATCTCCGTTTTTAATTTCGTTTGTTGGGGAGGGGAGTTTACATTTCGAGAGGTGAGAACGTGTCGAACTATCTTAGAGAAGGGCGTCCGAGAAAGAAAGGGGGGTTTGAGGTATTTAACCCTCATTGTTTAGAACAGAGTCCGGTACGGTCAAATCTCGTTCGTGTCAATTTAGAAATAATAAAACCTCTATTTCACATCCAATCACCTGACACCATGTGTAGAGTAGGGTAAAAGGTTCTTAAGTGTTGACAAAGACTTCAAAAGACAGAAGTCTAGACTCACTCTAGACTTCTAGACTCACTTTGTTACCATGAAGAATATGTTTAAATAGTGATGGAGGAATTTCACCTCAATAAAAATTTTTTAAGAGAAGTCAACAAGTCACAAAAAGTATTGTATTAAATCATGTTGAAGAACGTAATAGTTTGGACCAAATAAAAATTTTATACACAACAAACAGGAATGAGTAGATTCTCAACATTACATTGTTCGTACGGGCTTTATGTGTGTACATATATATATGTACGAAAAATTCTAGTTTTATTTTATTTCCAAAAGGGATCAAACTTTACATTAAGGACTTAAATGGGACGAAAAACCACCCTATCAAAACACCAGACAGAAGGTACGTTCGTTAATCCTCAGTCGTGATTACTAATCTACAGATGGTTTCATACGAAGACTTGATAGAAACAAAGATACCAAAACTTCGGAATCTCTTTCTAATGTACAAAGGAAGTCCCATTTGGTGATTTCCTTTAATATTTTGACCACAAAAAGATTTCGGACAAACTTTTATATAACTGTGACTCCAACTATCGGACGTAATAATTATCAAACATTCGTTCCAAACGTTTCTCTTAACTGACATATGTGTCAAGTAAAATCTTCTTCTGATAAATTTCCGAAACCCAACCATTTTCACCAAATAAAGATTTTTATAAATTAATCTCTTAGATAGTTATGTTTTTCCATTCAATTTCTCAAAGTGACTAGATCTAAGGACGTAGGATAGTCCTAACCGGATAGAGAGTAACAAACTAACGTATTTATCTACTTAGGAACCTTTTGATCTCTTAGAGTCGGTTACCGTATTGTACCATACATTAATACGGTTAATTGACTCTACAACGGTAAAAAGACATTGGTCATACTCATTATTATTTAATCGTAGAGAGTCTAACTCCGACCTTAGAATCTTTATCATTTCAGAAAAAACACGTGTGTGTATGAGGTAATTTTATTAACGTAAATTCACAGTTGTTTATTGTAAATCTTAAAACCAAGAGACAATAACAAGAGAGTACAGGAAAAAAGACAAGGGTTAGACCGTCTCCCTGAAAGGAACACCGAGTCGACCATTTCTTAGATGGACGTTACGTCCTCTGGACCCAAGTTAGGGACCCAACCCTTCTAGGGGTCCTCTTCCCTTTCCGATGGGTGAGGTGTAAGACCGGACCTCTTAAGGTACCTGACATATCAACCGATTCAGTGAAGTCAGTACACGCTGAGACACGCTGGGGTATCTACCGTCGGGTGGTCCGAGGGGGTAGGGACCCTAAGAGGTCCGTTCTTGTGACCTCACCCAACGGTAAAGGAAGAGGTTACGTACTTTCACTTTTCACTTTCACNGTCCTCTTCCCTTTCCGATGGGTGAGGTGTAAGACCGGACCTCTTAAGGTACCTGACATATCAGCCGATTCAGTGAAGTCAGTACACGCTGAGACACACTGGGGTATCTACCGTCGGGTGGTCCGAGGGGGTAGAGACCCTAAGAGGTCCGTTCTTGTGACCTCACCCAACGGTAAAGGAAGAGGTTACGTACTTTCACTTTTCACTTTCACTTCAGCGAGTCAGCACAGGCTGAGAAACGATGGGATACCTGGTGTCGGATGGTCCGAGGAGGCAGGTACCCTAAAAGATCCGTTCTCATGACCTCACCCCACGGTAACGGAAGAGGCGACATATTAGATACCCCAGGGTTTCTCAGTCTGGGCTGACTTGCTAAAAGTGAAAGTGAAATTAGACCGTCTCCCTCCTTGTCCACATTTCCCACAACCCTCCTGACCTACCTTTACTAAAACTCATCTTGTCTTATTGTTAATTCTTTTTCTATCTATTTGTTTTAGAGACCCAACACTTCTTTGACTTTTTTTTTTTTCTACAGGAGTATCTGGAAAATAAACTCGTCTCTCTCCGTCTTTCATTTGTTATCTACATTATTCTTTTATTTATCTTATAAAAGAAATTCTACCCTCCACGACTTTTTTCATCTCGTTCCTTTTACAACCCCTCTGAACGTTAAAATTTACGTAAGTTGTTTCTTTTCCCCTTTTATGAACCGAGATTAAGAACCCCACTCCACCCCCCAATCTTCTATTGAGACCGTCTTTCCGGAATCTCTAAAAACCTACTCGAGAACGAAAATTTATTTATTCCTCTCTTTAGTGGTTAGGGACGGAAGATGGACGGAAGAGAAGTAGGTAAGTCGTTTACGACCGTTCTAAGAATTAGAATGAAGAGGTTTGTTTGTTATGACTTTACCATGTCCGCAAAGTCACTTCTAGGTGAAAAACATATGAATAAAAATTTTGCATATCTGTGTATGTTTCTTTGAGACACAGGTCGTAGAAGAGTGACGCTCCGTAACACGACCGACAAAGGGGGTATGTTATGAATATGTGTACAGGTAGGATGTCTATAAAGAGGAACTTTTGTTCGAGAGACACAATGTGTGAAGACATAGAATGAGTTCCTAATAAACAACTGACTTATTTACTTAAGTAAGTAAGTAAGTAAGTAACGACTTGTGACCTAAACTGGTTTTGTCCCCAACCCCCAACCCCCCACCCTTTCCAATCAAAATGGTACATGATTTCCTCCGTTGACAATACAATGTAAAGTTCGTTTAGATAGTTAAATCTCCACGAAATTTTCAATAAAAAGTAAGGGTAATTAGAATTTGATACCTGTCGTCTGAAACCTTCTTTTACAAAAAGGAGGGGAAACATGATTTACGTACTCATCCAAGTTTACATAATAAATAGAATGAAGTACTTGTGTGTTGGTTGGATAGGTTAAGACGTACAGGACGTATACATTTATGCACACACTCACATATCTTCTCAGATACATCTCAATAAAAACCTATAATACTATCATTTTACCTGTAAAAGAACCACTTTTTAATGATGTCGTAGAAGTTAATATTAAATTAGGAAATCTTATCTTACGAAACTCTTTGACCGAGTTATACATCTTATAATATTAAATCATAGAAAATTTATTATTTTTCTTGGATTTATCTACAACCGTTTATCAGAATATAAAATTGAAATCTAATAACAATTATTATCAATTATAAATAATAGAAACATATGATAAATACTGGAAGTTGGTAAATATATCTAATAAAGCTATCTAAGAATTGTCGTTACTTCATCTATGATAGTTATAAGAATAAAATTTCTACTCCTTTAACTCTCCATCTTTCAACAGGTACTAATTTACGATCACTTACTTTGTCAACCTTGGGGGTGTATTTAGGAATAACGAGATTTAAGGTAAGAAATTTATAATCGCATACAGTACGGATGAAATTATTTATCGGTACCTTTACGGTCTACGAAATACTTGGTGGACTCTCCCAAGACTCTACGGGAAATCTGAATCCTCTTCAACTTTCCATAATGTAATTAGATATAGTGAATTAGAGTTAAAAGATAATCGATCTTGATTGGTATGTTATTGTGAAGAACTGAAAACAAAGAAGATCGGAAGTCTTGTTACCGTCGAAACGAGAAGTGACTTACAGACACCCTTGATTTCTTTCACTCAAACAAAAAAAAAAATTCTCAGTGAAAAGAATAAAGGAAATTTCTAAAGGACTTCTTCCTAAACTACGGAACCTTTGCAAGTCTAAACTTAAGAAATTAAAAGAAGTTTTGTAAGTACGATTAAGGATTACTAATTATTACGATATACCCAAAGGGTCTACTCAGACGGACGTTCCGCCCTATGCACGTCCTCTGTTCTCGAGTTAGGGACCCAGCCCTTCTAAGGGACTTCTTAGGGTGTCTGTCTCCTCGGACCGTCCGATGTCAAGTACCAAGCGTCTCAGACTGTGCTGAACCGTTGATTTGTTGTTCATTACGGTATATTTTAGTCATTATGACAAGATAAATCCATCAAAATCCTTTCTTTCGGGTCTCTTCCGTGACCGTGGGATGAGGTCATGAGAACGGACCTTTTAGGGTACCCGCCTCCTCGGACCATCCGACGTCAGGTACCCCAGTGCTTCTTAGCCTGTGCTGACTTGCTGAAGTGAAAGTGAAAAGTGAAAGTACGTAACCTCTTCCTTTACCGTTGGGTGAGGTCACAAGAACGGACCTCTTAGGGTCTCTACCCCCTCGGACCACCCGACAGCAGATACCCCAGCGTATCTCAGCCTGTGTTGACTTCACTGAATCGTCGTCGTCGTCGCCCCTTCTTTTTGTTTGCGATAAGAAATCCTAAGTTTTGTTTTTACTTTTTATGTACCTCACAAAATTAGATCAAATCAACTATGACAAACTCACATGAGATTTTGTATAGTTTACAATATCGTATCGATACTTTTTGGCGTTTTGACGTCGTCAATTAGAACAGATTCCCGAAGGGACCACCGAGTCTGTCATTTCTTAGGTGGGTGTTATATTCTCTGAACACAAGTTAGGGACCCAACCCTTCTTGGGGACCTCCTCCCGTACCGTTGTTTGAGGTCATAAGAACGGACCTCTTAGGGGTACCTGTCTCCTCGGACCGTCCGATGTCAGGTACCCCAGAGTTTCTTAGTCTGCGTTGACTCACTGGTTCATGTTAGAATGGATTCTGATATTCTTCGGTCTCTCCCAGGACGGAAGTCCTAGTCCCCGTCCCCGTCGTGTGTCTCCTTTCTTGATATCTATCACCGGGAACCATTGGACAGAATCGTAGTTGGATGTCAATCAAAGAACAATGAAACCGTCAGATTGGAAATAAATGGACAGGAGAGGAGAACTAAGTCCTGACGGTCACCAATCATATGAAAGACTTTTCCTTCATAATTTTTTATTATTATTAATTTTTTTATTTTATCTTACGGGTCAACCCTGTCTCAAAACAACGGTAAAGTCTAAATGGTCCATCACACTGATAACGACAACGAAATGTAACCGAGAGAACGATATCAAGAGTAGACGAAACGTGTCAAGGTATCCGTTGACGTCTGAGACCTTCTTCTCATCCTTCGGGAAGATTAAGATTATGTCAGTAGGGGGTCTTTACAACGTCCAAGCCAAGGTCTCGTGACGTCATTTCTCTTATTACGATTTTTCGTTCAGTGTGTGTAAAAAACCAAAGGGACACGTATATACTTTCAATGCAGATGTGATATGACTTCAGATAATTCACACGTCATCATAATACAGAATTTTTTTACATATATGGATTAATTCCATATGCAATGTACATTTTTTATGCAATAACGATTTTTAGGACTAGTAGTAGACTCGAATGTAACTCAGTGTTAAAAAAAGTTATCATTACAGTTTATAGTGACTAGTGGTACTATATAAATTGTAATTACTTTTAAAAACTTTACAATGTTCTTACTGGTGTTACACTGTGTCTCTGTACTTGAGTCGTTTACAACCTTTTTTCCGAAGGCAATCTGAACGAGTAACTCCCAACGGTCATTGAAGGCAAACATTTATTATGTTGTAAACACTTCCCGTTGTTTCTCTTCGTACTATTTTGCCCCAGACGGACATAAAAGAAACGTAAAGGGTACAGGGGTCGACCCACTCGATCTCTAGTATAAGTACCTATTACCAATGACTAGTAAACTGACAAGAATACTACGAAAACTTGACACCACAACCTCTTCTGAGAACTCTCAGGGCACCTGACGTTCCTCTAGGTTGGTCAGGTAAGACTCCCTCTAGTAGGGACCCCAAAGAAATCTTCCTTACTACGATTTCGACTTTGAGGTCATGAAACCGGTGGAGTACGCTTCTCAACTGAGTAACCTTTTCTGGGACTACGACCCCCGTTAACCCCCGTCTTCCTCTTCCCCTACTGTCTCCTACTCTACCGACCTGCCGTAGTGACTGAGCTACCTGCACTTAGACTCACTTGAGGCCCTCAACCACTACCTATCCTTCCGGACCGCACGACACTAAGTACCCCAGCGTCCCTCAACCTGTGCTGACTCACTGACTTGACTTGACTTAACTTGACTACATCCTTTTAGGTACACAGTTAAACAATAGTGACAGTTTGATTAACATAGTCAAAAGGGTTTATCTCTTAAGTTAGTGAAACGAAGTGTATGTGTGTGGTTACTTACTCACCGATATGGTTATAATATAAGTCAACTAATTATCTTATGTTAGACGTTATTAGATAATGTTAAGAAAGTCTCAAGGTCAGTTTTGAACAAGACAATCCTTGTGAGTAAAGACAGGGTACAGATGAAACCAAAATACGGTCCCTATACACTATGTCATACATCAAGGGTACTTTGACCTGTATAGACCCGAATTAAGTATCGAGTCAGTCATTTCTTAGAAGGACGTCACGTCCTCTGGACTCAAACTGAGGACTCAACCCTTCTAGGGGACCTCTTACTTTATCGTTGGGTGAGATCATAAGAACGGACCTCTTAGGGTACCTGTCTCCTCGGACCGTCCGATGTCACATACTCCAACGTTCTCAACCTATACTGAATCGTTGATTTAGTGGTGGTTGGATATAGATCGAGTGACGACTTGAAGGGGTGCTCAAGGGAATGGTTCTTAATTAAAACTGTAATCTCTTACTATAGTTTGTTATAGATCACTGAGGACCTGTCACCTTCTTCCGTCACGGGTCACACTAAATTCTGTCTCTTGAAAGTAGACCCCCGGTGCCTGTGAGACCCTTAGTGACTCGGTAGAGTCTGTTTTCTACAGAAGGGTTCTAGGTAAGTATTATGGTCGGCGACTAAGTCACGGAGAGGACAAAGACGAAGAGACTCAGTCGACAAATTGGTACTAGTCGAAAGTAGAAGAATAGTCAGACGGAGGGACGGTAAATCTAATGTAGGGTTGAGGTATCACTAATAGTTTTAAAATAGGAAATCAAGGTTGAACGAAGACTAAAGTATCAAGTTTTCAAATTATTAGAACAGTCTAAGATCATAGTCATAGAGGGGAGAAAGAATTAAGACCGGAGAAGGTAAGAGATCGGAGGGTGGTCAAGGATGTCTGAGGTCGACAGAGAAACATATTATGATATCCGAACGTACGAACGAGTCAACGAAGTCAGGACAGATTGAGACGATGACATACCTGACATTGGGTGGTTCGAGGAGACAGACACCCTAAAAGGTCCGTTCTTATGACCTCACCCAACGACGGGATGAGGTCCCCTAGCTTGAGTGTAGAGGACGTAACGTTCGCTTAAGAAATGACGGCTCGGAACCCCATTCGAGATATCATGATGACGACGACGACGACGACGACGACGACGACGACGACGACGACGACGATTCAACGAAGTCAGCACAGTGTGAGACACACTGGGGTATCTGCCGTCGGTTGGTACGAGGAGGCAGGGACCCTAAGACGTCCGTTATTATGACCTCACCAACGGTAAAGGAAGAAGTTACGTACGTACGTACGATTCAGCGAAGTCAGCACAGTCTGAGACGCGTTGGGGCACCTGTCGTCGGGTAGTCCGAAGAGACAGGTGCCCTAAGAGACCCGTTCTTATGACCTCACACAACGGTAAAGGTATATTGTGATACATGTATTTTTATTTTGGTTTTTTACAGTCAGAGAGAAAAGTCTATCTTAATGTTCTAAATGGGTAATTTATACAGAGATTTTATGAAAGTATTTTCTTAATGTAAGTACTAAGACATCTATCCTGAAAGTTCAAGTGACTAATTGTTGTTTTTTTAAAAACTCGTGTATGAGACACCGCTACTAAAATCTACTTGTATGTAATTTGAAGTTTTATGGAGTAAACAAACGGTTTTACTTACATACACAAGTCAGCGAGTCAGTATAGGTTGAGAAACCCTGGGGTAGCTGATATCGGACGGTCCGAGGAGACAGGAACCTTCAAAAGTCCGTTCTCATGACCTCACCCGACGACAAAGGATAAGGTCCATTCGTCATTGGAACTTGTGACCTTATTGGTCAAAGATATCGATTACACTCTACACTTATATTGTCACGGATGACCTTGTCGTTCAGGTGAATCTGTTACATTTTATAATCAGTAGAGGATTTGTAAAGTATAACTTTTTGTCTTAAGAGAACCGATTACAATCAGAAAAGACCTAATAGACTATAGTAGACCGATGACAATCCATTATCATCAAAGAATTTGTAATGGACACTGACTAAATAGACAGGAGCGGTATTGAGAAAGGAACGTTGATCGAGTAGGTATATACTAGTAAATCTCTTGTGTGTTGTCGGTCGTTGTCTGTTATACGTCCATAAATTGATGTGGTACGAAGATGTATACAGTAATTAGGTATGAAATCAAACAGAACTCAAAAATATGGCTAAGGAAGGAGAAACAAAAACAAGAACGAGAGACATAACAAGAAAGCTTTAACATTCTATTATATGTCTCTCGTTTCTTGTATTTTATGTGATTAACATTCACACATTGCTACTGATAAAAATGTGGGTACATTGGTGGGAATCTAGTTTTTGTACCTTGTAAAGGATCCGATAAAAGACGTGGGACAAGGGTAGGAGATTCGAGACGAAATAGGAATAAAACGATAGGAACCACCTGAAAATACCGAGTATTTGTAGTCGAAGGATGTAGGGAAGGATAGAACTGAACTGAAATTTGTAAGAGAGCCTTATTAAAATGAACGTCGAGGGACATTTGAATGTCGATGGTACTGAAGGGTCGGTCTCCTCCTTTCGTTAAACTAGATTTGTAAAACGTTCGTTCAAATTGTGACCCGTATAGATTCATACATACCGATTTAGATTATAGTAAGCGAAAATTTACATAAGGGTGTATTAAACCCCTTTAGGGATTTTCGTCCATACAGTCTGTGTCGGCAAGAGACTGATGGTGTTACGGTAGTACGTGCATAAGGGTCTTTTGTTTCTTTCAGTAAGTCTAAGGGTTCTGTTAAGAACTCCTAGCTAACCCAAGACTGAAAAGAAACTTACTATCATCACATCTCGAAGCTCGGAACGAGGCGTTACAAAAATGGACCGGGAGTGTGAAAGTATTAAAACCTAGATCTTTACAGTCGAAAACAAGGTTAAGTCAAATCCAAACTGAATCAGGTTTGAAACAGTATATGGAGAACTTATGACCATACACTTTTTATTCGATGATATGACTTCGAATAGTGGACCCAAACCTTTTATGAATTCCCTCGTTCCCATGTAACCGAACATCCTAAAAAGTTTAGGATGTACACGGGTGAAATTACCTTCAAAGTACATTTCAAAGACACAAAAATATGAACATATTCAAATTAATAAACCACCCGCGAATATCTTGAAGTCATTAACTTGGTAGTGTTTAGAAGTTAGACTTATGTGACAGTAGGTTTGAAATTTCAGCAAAGTCTTTTTTTTTTTAATAAACGTTAATATTAAGTGTAATGGTTTATGTTAAATGTCGTTTATTTTTGTTAAAAATAGTGGAACGTATGTATCTTACATAATCCGGACTTACAATTCCAGTTATATATTCATAAGTTCATATCAAAACACTTGATTACATTGTTAATACTTTAGACACAATAAAATTGATTAGAATAACTTCATTAATCCATTTGTTGTGGAACAAAGACCTTGATGATTGATCGTTTTATCTGGATCTACTGTCCGACTTAGTTGCTCAAAGGAGATTGTATTTAACTTCAATTTCGGATATAAATCTTTCGTTTTGGTCTTTCCTTTGGATTCTCCGAAAATCCTTTAAGTTATTTTAACTACTTTTCGTAGTCTTAAACCATTAATGAGGATGAACCCTGGACAGAAGAACGACACACAGAAAGTCCTAAAATTTTTAACATCTCTACTGGTTCTACCAGTACACATGGGGAAAGAGTGTCTATTCACTAACTCTTTTTTGTTTAAGTCCAATTTGGGTGTACAGACGATGTAACTTAACAAAGTTTATGTTGTGTTAGGTACAAACCTTATTAAAAGATAGCAATTTGTCTAACAATCAACGTACTTTGACGTTTGGGATCTATCACTTTTATGTTGTCATATGGCATCAAGACTTCACAGACTATTTGTCTCCAACGATGTCAATTACATGTGTGTAAAAAGTTTTAATAAAGACTTTCAAAACAGAAAACACATCCCCACCATGAAACTACGGGTATTTGGAAACCACTTCCTACACTTTATAGGACCCAGTCAAAGACTACCAAAGAGACACACTTATTTATTATATGTATACGTCACGACTACCTATGACCGTTTCGTGAATAGTTCTAATTCGTCGATTTTAGTCACAGGATGGTTCATGAAGTACGTTCTTGATTCATGGACGCGACCAGTTATGCCTGAATTGTATTCGATTCCAAAAAAAAATTTTTGCTCTAAGGCCAAGGAGAAGATTTATTGATTTATTCTTATAGACGTTTTATTCCCGGTCTGCAAACGTACAAAATTTCCGAGGAACCTACTAATATTTCATGTCGGTTTAACTCTTGGACCGAATTCAATTCTTGTTCTTTAAATTTTATTCGAGGAAGATTGAAACTACAATGTAAGAAGGCCATTTTCGTTTACTTTGTGAAGTGACAGTACATGATAGCACTATGTACAGGAATTTACAAATTAATTTTTACATGATTTAAATAAAATATTTTCGACATGATAAAGTGTATGTAACCATTTGTAGTTACATATGACTTAAAGAAACTCCTACCTCTAATAGTAAGAACACTGTTTATCATGGATTATACAGATTGAAAGAATTAATTTATTAACAGTCACTGGGAGTAGACCAAGATGTCTCATGGTGTCCCTGTCAAAGTTTCTATCTTTTTTTCTTGCCTTTCTTGAAAGAAGTTTAACGAAGAAATAAGTTTTGGTGTCTGTGTATAGGGAAATATTAAATATAAAAGAATTAGAGTTTTGGTGTCTACCCTAATAATCCAATTTACTCGTACCGTAAACACAAGGGATATTTAAATAACAGTAATTATAGTGGAACCTTACGTAAACATCGTTTATTAGGTATGTAAGTACAATACGTACCAATAGTTTATTGTGTATACTTTACATTGACAAACTTTAAGAATTGGTTCTTTTATTTTATTAAACTGTAACCCCCCTAATAAAATAATCTGTAATCTTCCTTATTTATTTTATTTTTGAACTCCTTCCTGGACTTCACAAACTAAATAAGTACTTTGTAAGTGTTTTTAGGTATTATAAGACATTGAGAATTTGAAAAGTTTTCGTGTCCGAGACAATATAAGAGCAAAATTGAAGGTGGTCACGGTCTTCTTATTTTCCGCGACTAACAATTAAACTAACTTTCGTGTTTAGTATACCATTCTGATCCAATACATAAAAGTCTGTAAATGTTTATATAAAATATCTTTTAAGTTTTATAGTAGTAACTTATACAGAGTAACTAGGGACAAACGATGTAATGGTTTTTCTCAAGTTTTACAAGACCTAAATATTGGTCAATCGAAAGGTTTCAGTTTCACCACAAATTTAAATAAAAAGAAAGGATATTTTAAGTTTATTCACACTCTTTTACTATTTAATGATATCTTTAGGTACAATTGTTACGGTTTAAAAGTTTTATACTTTATATGAATTATGATTGTCGGTTGAACATCCAATAGAGGTTCAATCATAAGTTTAATATGTATCTATGTCAAAATTTTAATGTGACTACCAACATAAGAGAATATAAGAAAGTGACAGGAATTCGAAAGGTTAGATGTCGCACCTGCACTAATAGCGAAGTGATCGAACAATTTTAGATATTGCTATGATGTTTTGTTCTTATGAAATTCGCTTATATAGAAAGTTTTAAAGTTATGTTAATTCAGTTACCTATGACTGTATAGTTAATTCAGTTAACTATGTCAGTTTGTCGTGTTAGATCCC
Source organism: Capra ibex (assembly GCA_006410555.1). Taxonomy (NCBI): domain Eukaryota; kingdom Metazoa; phylum Chordata; class Mammalia; order Artiodactyla; family Bovidae; genus Capra; species Capra ibex. Next base: position 11,931,464 of record SJYO01048061.1, on the reverse strand, counting down.
TTATTTTAAGATTTAAAATAATTGTTCCCGTCTTTAAAAATGTGAGAGTTAAGTATTGTAGACACAGATAACCTGACTTTGTAAACCCACTTTTCACTTTTTATCTCAAGAGATCAAGAACAATTTACATTACATTTGTCAGTGAATATACGTTGACAAGACTAAACTTGACTCGAAAAGTAAAATAGACTTTACAAGACCTAACACATTTTGTCATGACACACAAAATCGATTGAACTCTTCCGACACACAGATGAAACCGTAAAGTCTATCGAAATAAAAGTGTAAGGAACCAACGTCTTTCGTAAACAATCGTCAAATCTATAAAAGGACTAGAAGGTTTAGTATTGGTACTTTAGAAATGAAATGAAAATTCCATATAAATCGACACTAACTCCTCTACTCAAAGATCAATCAATCATCACTGAAGTTTTTTATATATTCAACCGATTAGAAATTTGAGTAACCCTACCCTTTCAAAAGTTAATAAGATTAATATGAATGTTGTTAAACAAATAATTAAGACTTTTCCTTCACACTCACTTGGGAATTTATATTTTACATTAGATGATTAATACTTTGAAAGACCCTAAAGGTTCATTCATCCAAATTCACTTAAATGTATAAGGTTTTAGAACTAATGCCATTTTTTTTTTACATATGTCATTGTTTAGAGTTTGACATCAGTATCTTTTGTCAACTAATGTACAATCCAAAGACGTCTTTATGACAATCCACAGTTTTTTGTGGAAAAGGTTTGATCCTCATGACGTCACAACTGAAAGTGACCTTTATTCGATCCTCTATTCATTGAGAGGACGATTCTTTGGACATATATCCACCCTAAAGGGTACTAAGTCTCACACACTACTTGTGAATGAGTAACGTGGGGAGGAGGATCGGAAAGATGAAATGTCGTCTTCTATTTCAAAATTACTTTCCTTAAACTGGATAGTTACGACCGGTTTTCATTACATTTGATCTGAAGATTATTTTAATCGTCAAAAGGGGAAACTTTCTGAGTATTTACTGGCAAAATTGTTCTAATTTATAACATTTTAAAGTCTAAACCGGTAGATAAAACTAAACATTTCGTCTTTATAGATCTTTTATCTAGGAACTATATTTCCATCGTTTTTGTTGAAAAATAAAGTAGTGATTAAACCGTTAACTTGAATTGGTTTCGTACTATTTTTCCTTAGTCTTTCTATCATTTATCGTCATAGTAGTTCTACACTTCCAGCTTTTAAAAGTGTAAACCTGTAATATCCGCAGAAAACCATTATACTCAAAAAAAAAAAAAAAAGGAGAACACAACTGAACATTTTAGTGCTTGATCACTGTACACGAAAGGTTATTTATGAATGGCATAATAAATTTTGGTTAAATTTTAATGACATAAACATCAGTCACGATACTTAGGAGTGAAGAAAATTGTTAATACAAAGACTCTTAAGACCTTAAAGGATTTGGTGTCGTACATCTTCCTCCACGTGAGGACTCACCCGAGAAAAAGAGTCGAAACGAAACACCAACAAATACTCCAAGAAAAGCTCTGGATGACAAAGATGTCCTCTCGATTCACAAGAATAATTTACGTCGCCCCATACCCTCTTTCTGGTCCATGACGTCGACACTTTGGAGACGAGTCCGTACGCAAAACCAAATGTGTGCCGGCCCAATTCCTCTGTGTAACGTCGTTAGACACGTAAGTGTTCAGAGCCCACAATCCGTAAATGGAGACACAGATTTTGCTAGAAACGTGACTCCTTCGGGCAAAGCTGCACTCACACATTCAGTGACCGAAAATGAATAGAAACCAAGTGCCACAATACTTCGTCCGGGGATTAATAGTGGCTCTGGGCTGAGCCCGTCCTTTTCATTCTTTGTGATTGGTGTATCGCATATGCAGCTTGCGGGCGCCCTCGTCTCGGGGGTCCTTCGGCTCAGGGGTCCTTCGGCGTCCTTCGCACGCGAAGGTCCTCCCACACGCGGCGCGCCCCCAGACGTGCGCGCGCCTCGATCAATTGCCTCCCGCACGGCCTCCGCACCGCGCTCCACAGGCCCGCTCCGCGAGCCGCTCCGCCCGCCGTCACCCGCCCGCCGCCCCTTCGCGCCGGCCCCCTTTCGTCGCGCCGCGGCGCTCGCCGAGAGCCGAGGGCGAAAGGGCCGGCGGCTCGGGCTCGGCGGCACCCGCCCCGGACGCCACTAACCGCCCGCCCGCCCCTCCAGCCTTCATGAAACAAAAAATACGATTACTCCCTCACCCCGAACAGGCATAAATGCAACTCCGCCCTCGGCGGCGGGAAGTAAGTGGGTGTACCAGGAAGCTCCACGACGGCGGCGACGGGCTGGACGCGGAAGCGCGGTGAAGCGCGGGAGCCCGCTCCGGCTCCCCCACCCCTGCTGGGGGCGGCGCGGCGGCACCGAACGCGGGGGAGCGCTTCGGGGGAGGCGCCCCGCCTGGCCGGCCGACCGGCGTGGGGGCCGGACCCCGGAGGCCAGCATCATTTCGCCTCCGCCCACCCCTCCGCCCTCGCTCTCGGGCGCCGCCCGCTCCGCTTCTACCACCGCCGATGAGGAGGACCACTCAGACGGGCGGGGAGGCGGCTCACTCACTTTGGACAACACACGCCGGGCCCAGGCCGCCCGCCGCCCGCCCGCCCGGGGCCCCGTCGCACCGCCGGCGCCGCACCGGCCCCTGGCCCCGCCCAGAGCCCGGCAACCGGCGGGGCCGCACACCGTCGTCGGTGACCGACGACGGAGCGAGCGTGCGCCCGACCGCCTCCCCGTCCCGTCCCGGCGCCTGCCCTCCCGCCCTCCCCCGCCGCACGCGCGCCGCCGGCGCGGGCCCTGGGCGCGCCTGGGACGGACCCGGCCGGCCGCCCCGTCCGCCTGCCCGCGCGCCGCGTGTGTTACCGGGGAGCCCCTTCCCTGCGCGCTCCGGACGTGGGGGGGGCGAAGGTCCCGAGGCCCGCGTGCGCCCGGCGCCCCAGGGGCCCGTTCCTTTCAAAGAGAGCCCCCGCTCTCAATTTCGCGGCGGTCTTGTTTCGCCGCCGCCGTCGCCGTGTACCCCGTCCGGCGCCTGGCCCTCCCCCGCGCGGGTGCTCCATGGACGCGCGGCCGCCCGCCGCACCGGGCCGGCCCTCGGGCGCCCGGGGGTTTGAAACACGCGCGCTCCCACCCGCCTCCCGCGCCCACGAGCCCCGCCGCGCCGGACCTGCGGTGGGGGTGAGGCACACCCGAAACAATTGGGCGCACCCGTCGGGGGCCCGCCCCGAGAGTTGAAGGGCGCAGCACCGGCCGCCTCGTCCGGGCCCGGCCGGAACCACCGCCGCACCTTGGGAGAAGCCAGCGGGCGACCGCCCCCTTGCGCCGCGCCCTCCGGTCGGGCCGAGCCGCCCTCGCCGCCGGCGCGGCGGTACAAGGACGCCCCGCCCGACGCGCCCCCACTCCCGCCCCCTGTACCGCCGCTGACGCGCGGCGGCGGCTAACAAGGACCGAATCCGGAGCCCGGCGCACGCTGCCCGTGGCGTCAGCGCCTCGGGGGCGGGGAGACCCGGCCCGAGCCCCCCCTCCCGACCCCCTGTGTTTCCTCCCCGCCGCGCGGGCGCAGGGGCGGCGCGAGCCCGGAGCCGCGGCGGCCAGCGGCGCGCCGACGGCGGCCCTTTGCCCACCCCCCCCAACGGCACAGGCCGTCCGGGGCTGAGACTGGGCGGCGGGGGACCGCCGGCGCGCCCCTTAGCGTCCCGGCGCGAGGGGGAACACGCTGTACACGACGGCCGGGCCCGAGGTACTCGCACCGCCCGTCAAACGTCAGGGCCCACGAGGACGGAGGAAAAAATAAGGATTCGACCTGATTTCCCCTGCCCTTGACCCCATTTCGTCCGAATAAAAACGTTATAGTGGCTCTCCTTTTTAATCACATCACGATAGATGTGGTGTAGTCAACCCCTTTGTTGAGAAATAGGGCCGAACGTCGGTGCTCCAGAACTAACCCCCTCCCCACCACTTCTTATCAGAGAAGTGACGGAAAGGGAGAGTGACCTCGGCACGTCATCAATTGCTAACGACAACTAGTAGGAGACCATAAAGCTATTTTGCACTTAGATTGCGTACACTCAAAAGTTGAAAATGTGGAAAAGTGGGTATATAGCAACCAGAAAACGTGGGACCGTCATAACGGACTGATGGGACAGGAATCAAAATGTTTACCTACACCAACTATTTTCCCCCTCACCCTTTCTTGTTCAAATTTTATACCTAAACCTCCCACCATCATTAAAACTCGTTTACAAACAGAAAAAAAGGGATGGAGGGGGGGAGGGGTGGGTGGGTGGGAAAGGTCAGTATGTGCACCTGGATTGACGTGGTTTTCGAAAAGATTCCTATAAACGACTCTTCCTTCAAAAGGGGTCACCCATTCACATATAAACTTAAAACGAACAATTGAAAAATTTTTGGCTAAAGAGAACTGAAATGAGAAAGTAAATTTCTTTATTATACCCTAACCCAAAAGTTTATCACTTCATCCATAAAACAAGAGACAAGTAACAAAAGACAAAACAAAAAGCTTTTGAATCAAACCCAATATCGATTACACATTCAATCATTTTTTATATTGCGTTTATGGTAACATTCAGAAACGTTTGACTATGTTTTTTAAATCTTGACGAAATTTAACTGTTTCATCTACATGTGACCTCATTCAAAAGTTCGAATTTTATTCAATAGACTCTGTAAATTGAAGATTTTGATCGACTATATGAACTTTACATCAGACTTGCCATTAAAATAATTAGTCAAATGGTTCATTAACGATTAACCTTCGGTCTTCTTTTCTTTTTACAAAACGGTGCACCTACACTTCTAAAGGAGACTTTCCATATACTGAGTTTAATGGAACTACTATGCGTCATACTAAAACCAAAAAGAATTCATACGGAAACCCTTACCGTTTCCTTTTCTTCTCGATGGTGCAAGAATATTTTTACCACTAATTAATATTCACAGAACTATTTGGAAAAGATCAAAACTCCAGATTTAAACGAAAATTTACGTCGACCTTCCAAACTCTACTAAATTGAGTAAAAGAGAAGGGATAATCCCAAATACGAGTTACAAAACACGAAATGTATTTACAATCTCAAACTCCACAATAAAGTAGACAAATAAATAAAGCTTAAATCGTCCTTATTTCTTGTAGTGGAACATTTGACTTCTAACTCTGCTCAGTCTTATTACAGTTTCACGAATGTCACGTCCATCACTAAACACGTAGATGACGTCACTTCCGTGAACATCGTAATACCACTGTCGACGGAGCCCCCGGTGCCACCCGACCCCGCGTCCCGGACGACCACAGCTCGCGAAAAACAAGATTCCACGTAGATCACGTCTATCACTTCATCTAATCGTAGATGACGGGATTCACGAGGAAGACCGTATTCTTCAATACGAAGGCAGGTCACTCGGTCGGTTCGTTCGTATCTCCACACGATTATGACACACACACGTCAGGAGACAATCAAAACGTATCAACGTGATGTTCTTCTTACATCAACACGTTTAGATACGTTTTGACTACCACCGGACGATAAAGGAAGTTCACTAGGAATTGATTAAAACACATGAAAATAACACAGCTACATCTTAGACGGACCACACACTGCACTGTCGAAGACATCGTGATTTCACGAATATCACGTCCATCACAAATCAATAGATGACGTAATACTCGTGAATTTCATGACGATCGACATCTTGAGGTCGAAGCCGGACAGCGGGTCAGTTTGACAGGTCAAATGACTTGTGACAAGATACCAATCAAAACGTCCAAACGTAGGTCGACACACTATAAGACGACACGTTTAGGTACGTTTTGACTGACACCATCACTTTTCAGACATCTTTTCATTCCCTTTTAGTTTGGGGAAAGATGTGTCCAACCCTAGTCAACGTTACGACACAAAGACATACCATAACGTGAACAGGGCCGGACAACTCAAACCACCCCTAACACTGGTCTTCTAAAACTTTTAATTTATAACGACTTCTAAGTTGAAGGTGAAAATTGGCAAGGTCTTTATCTTTTTCATAGCTTTTTCTTCTACACATTAGTAAGACACATTTTCAAGTGTATGTATAGACACACATTTTATATTTGGTGTATGTCGAAAAGGAACTTCAACAAAACAGTATAAAAACATGATTTTGTAAGAAGATTCTAACGTACACCATATACTATAAAAAAACCAGTTTAAACTAAATGAATCAATTGTTTAATTGTTAAACATTCCCTTTAAATAAAACTATTAGACATTTCACTCCTATCTCCGGAAAACGAATGAAACCTGGACTTTAAGTCCTGTAAAATGAATTGGAGATTTTCCGTTATTGAAAACAACGAATTGTAAGTTTATAAATTTAAACCACTTTTACGGTAAGACAAATTTCGTAACAATTTCTTTATTTCTTTCAAGACAATAAAAAATTCGTACTTTAAATTTAAACCCTCCCCACCCAACAGAACAACGATCATTTGTTTATGATAAAACAGTCATGACCACAAGAAGTACACATTGACAATTGACCAATAAACGTTCAAAAAATCATTAACAATTACTACATATTTAACAGTCACTAGGAATCTAACAAGAAGCGAAAGACCTTGTATTTTGTCATCAACTTTTCTTTTGTTCTATACGATTACGACTTACCTCAAATGTTCATACACACAGACATCCAGAATTACGGTTCTCACACTCGCCCTTAGACTTTAATCAAAAACAAATTTCGGACATCAATGGGAAAGACAAGGGATGATGGAAGCATTTCGTCTGAAACCGTTGTTCACCTTGGATTCATCTCCGTCCGTCTCGTTGCAGAGACGGAGAAAAGGACACACAAAACAGAGATTAAACCTAAAGTATACACCATCTTTTTACACCCAAAATTTACTAGTCAACAATTTTAACCTGGGTTCAATTTAAAACATTCTTCCTACGACAGAATCATTATACCTTATTTAATTGTACATTGGAGTTACACAGTGGGTTATGTAAAACTCTTGTAGGAAAATTTTACGTAACACACTTCAACTTGTTTTCAAATTGAGGAACGTACAGGGAAGAAATTCTTTATATTTCTCGAATTAATTCCTAGGGAATTATCTTTTCCATTCTTAAAGTGTCAAGACCTCAAGTAATTTTCCATTTATTAAAGGTCTTACTCTCTTTTGATGATTCTTACTACATCACGAATGTTTTACCTTTAGAATTGACAGGTAATCAAACTCAAGAATTTGGAAAACTTAACCTTCCTTTGAATTTTTAACAAAAGCACAAATTACTGTTTGTGACGAAATTTGACACGAAATTTTCAGGGTATTACAATCGTACCGAATGTCATGAGATGCTTTACCATACGATATCCAATTTTCCCCTTTCTCCTACAAATGTACATGGTCTAGTATATTAAAATAAAAATTTCGAAACCCCTTTTATGAGATCCCAATAACAAGTTTCACTTTGTTACTATTCGGACAGTCTACTAAGAATTTACACGATTTGGTATTCAGTTCATTGATTTGTTTTCTTAACAATCCAATTTTCTATTCAGAAGGATCGACGACTTAAACACATCATGAATGTAAGTCTTGAATCAACTTGACAATTAGTCCCCCTTGCAAAATACACCCGTAACCGTCACCCCGACACCAACAAATCCCAAATCATTCATCCTTAACGTAGACTAAGACCCACTTTATGGACCGTTTAAAACATACGAACACAGATTTCTAAAGAATCCACACATGTTGTATGAAAAGTTTATTGTGATTTCTTTTCTGTATGTTTATTGTTTCCAATTGTAAGTCGGTAAAACTCTATAGTCAATCCCGTGTTCAACTAATATCGATTACTAACGGAGTACATATTAACTGGACCCCTTTTGACGAGACCGGTAGAAAAGAGTCACAACTCTTTTGGAACTTTAAGGAATTTCAAAGTTTAAACTATCGGAATTCTGATAAAAGTCTTTTTTATTTAGATTATTATGAGAAAACGTACAATAAGTATAGACTAAGAGGTCAAACGCACAAATTTTTCCTTTCATTGTCAAAATGTTCAATAAGAAACAGTTTCGACGAACGTTTCATCACCACTAAAATGATTTTTGAAGACTCTAGAAGTAAAATGTCCGTTTGGATAGATTCGTCTGGTTTGGTCTGAACTCCCAAAAGGGACATAAAACTTCTCGGGATGTCTTACTAAGCACTATTTTTCGTTGGATGTTGATGGACCTCCTTTTAAACCACAGTGTAATTTCAAACGACACATAAATTACTTCATGACAAGACTTAACTATTGGAACCCCACCAAACAGATCGTAGTCTTAATCCTCGGAGACTCGACTCGTCATTTCCATTCCTCCCGAGTCACATGTTCCAGTCAAAAACAACAGGTTGACCTTCAGGATGGTACGGATGAACTTCTGTCGTGTAAGGAGAAACGGAACCTCCAACAACTCGAAAGTAACATGAATTTCTGATTTATGTCAAAAGACAAAACAATTCCATTTAAGTCCTACATTATCAGAATGACTCAAAATTTCCCATCGTTTCAACCCGTATGGGACATTTAAAATTCCGGTATCTTTTTAGTCACTTCCGAATCAAATGATCAAATCGTATATATCGTAAGTCTCTATGACTACATAAACGTTGATTCAGCACGACAACCTTAACAAAACCACGAAAGTTACATTTATTTACATACGTAAAATTTTGATGAACAATTTAAAGGGTCTTACTCTTAAAACTTTATTTTTAAAATTCCAATACGAACGAACATTAAAAAGACCGCAAAAAACAATGATATTTTGTAGGTTTGTGGAAAGTAATAATTAACTCCATTGACCCCCTCTCCCTTGTCCACATGGAATTGAAACCATAGTCACCGTAGACACAAACATAGGACTAAAATGTCTATTCCCTTACACTACTCGTTTCAAATAAACGTTCCTATACTTCGACCATTTATCCGAGACTTAAATTTGGGTACAACTATTTGATACTTTTTCTGTCATTTCAACCGTTAAGGTCAGTGTACACCAAAACTTATGAATGATTATTTATACATTAACGGTCGCCTAAAGGAGGAATTGTTCCAATTCATTGTACCATACCTCCATTTCTTGTTTTTGGGTTTCAACCGTCGAATTATTGTAGTTTAATGTACCAGTCACATCATAGGGGTAAGAATTATTGACTAATTGTATGAATAAAATACAAACGAACATTCTTCACATACATGATACTCCTAACAAATTTTATTACGACTGAAATTGAATACATCTGATTCTGTAATTTTCGAGAAGACTTTAAAGTAACTAATTTGAATTTTCCTTAGGATTAAGTCTACATTCATCAACACATCCTAATGATGACAAGTCGTCTAAACCCCCTCGACCCTGAAGTCTTGGAACGCTCCTATCTACTTTTACTAGATGAACAAGTTCATACACTTCGGGAATTCGGTGATCCACTGGAATCCGATCTGACTCCGGTGGAGTTCTAGTGACGACCTTAATGTCAGGTCTACGTAGTCTTAGACCCCTCTCAATTCATCTCAACCAACGATCCTCCTGTTTGCTCTTCAGACAACTAGAATACAAATTCTTAATTGGTAAAGGGACTTAACAGACTTTACTACTCGGTCTCCTTACGTCTTGTAGTTTCGTCGTGGAGACATACTTCCATTCCCTGATGAAAATTCTGATCCTCTAGTGGTAAAATACAAAACACATGGATCAAAATATCGACTGACGAACCGTACTGCGGAAAGTCGATCGTGGTCGGAATTTAGACGAAGACTTAGGTGTTCGAAAAGCAGAGGGTTGAACTTCATTATCACAGAGAAGTCACTATGAACAAAAAACCATTATCGTACGTGGTGCACATATTATCGTCGAAAACACGACCTGACCTAAAGGAATTCCAAACTGAGAAGTGGTACAAGAGGTCCCAGTAACATTTCCGTTCACTAAAAGATCGGGAGAAGGAGTTCTTTTAACAGTCTGAACATGGAAGAGTATGAAAACTAAAGATTTTAAGATCAAAGACGATACAAGACTTGTAAAGACTATTGGACTAAAGACGAGAACTGACACATGACAATCAGTATTACAACGAACTCGGAGGTCGAGTGGGTGACAGAAATATGTAACTGGAAAATAAGACACAGAGGAGTAGTGGCGGTAAATGAGAGGTCCGAAAAAGAGGTGCCTGAAACGTGAACCAAAAGGGACTCTAACCTTTTTTAAAAGAGGCTATTGACTAAATTAGGAGAAACGAAGATCAGAAACGTGTTTACAGTTTGGAAGAGAGGATAAACATGGGAGAGGGACCCACCAAAAAAGAACCATCTGATGATTACCACAGTAATCCCTAGAACAATCTTTACGTCCTTGACTCCGGAAAAGGGTCCGGTCTTAACCCCAGAAGTACATTTTATGGGAAGAAGTGAGGGAAGATCCTAAGAGGTACTCCAGTCCCCAAACTTCTACAAGTCACTACGTATAAGTTGTTCATTTTACCATGGGTCGTACATCTCCCATGGACCATCAAACACGTATTCACTCACGTTCAAGAGTCCCCACTTACACCGACAGTCTCAGGTACCTTCAAGTACGGTTTGTACTTTTCTGGTTAGATCAAGTAAACCTTGAACTTTTCAAATTAACATTTTACACAATGACCAGAATCGTCCACGAACCAACCTAATCACAACCCTGTTAACCACTCACTTCTAAATACCATGGATCATTAGGGGACCCCTTTTTTCCTTTTGGATTCGTTTCCCATTTCGTTCATTTCTGGAACGGAAGACACAAGGTCAACACACCGGGACACTACCTCTTACATCTACAACTCGAAGTAAGAACTTAGTGTTTTCGTTCGTCGACTAGAAATCTGTAGGTCCAACTTCCTCTCGGCAACGGTTTGGTGACTCCTTCTTCTCCCCAGTCACACGCCCTACACCGGCACCGATGGACCTACTTCAACCGGATCAGTGTCAACACCGAACAGGAGATCTCACAAAACCAATAGTTTGGTGAACCGCAAGAATCTTGCCACAACCGCATGATATACCAGGAGAGTGAGGATCGTCCAAAGTCCCTATTATGATGTAGTCACACCCCAGTTAGTCAACGAGTCAGCACAGGTTGAGAAACGTTGGGGTACCTACCGTCGTACGGTCCGAGGGGACAGGAAGCGGTTGAGGGTCTCGAACGAGTCTGAGTACAGGTAGCTCAGTCACTACGGTAGGTTGGCAGAGTAAGAGACAGCAAGGACAGAGAAGGACGGAAGTTAGAACGGGTCGTAGTCCCAGTAAAGGTTCCTCAGTCAAGAAGTGTAGTCTACCGGTTACCTCAAAGTCGTAGTCACGAAGGTCACTTATAAGTCTTGAATAAAGAAAATCCTACCTGACCAACCCAGAGGAACGTCAGGTTCCCTGAGGTCTCAGAAGAGGTTGTGGTGTCAAGGTTTCGTAGTCAAGAATTCACGAGTCGAAAGAAATATCAGGTTGAGAGTATAGGCATGTACTGATGACCTTTTTGGTATCGGAACTGATCTACCTGGAAACAACCGTTTTATTACAGAACGAAAAATTATACGACAGATCCAACCAGTATTGAAAAGAAGGTTCCTCGTTCACAGAAAACTACATACCTCACGGAACTAATTTAAAACTCATCAGAGGTCGTGGAACTCTGTTTCGTCATACTCATGAGACTATGTTCCTTCCCCTTAACTTTTGATCCATAGTCTAATTAAGCCCCTTTGTTGTATGTCTTTAAACATACCGTTAAAGGAGTTTTGATGTGTACGGAAGTACAGTCAAGTATACTTATACATTCAAGGTCAACCTTCTGACGACAAAATTCAGTGGTACACTATTGAACCGATGAACTAACTCTTCAAATTTCTTGATGATCTCAAAAGAACACATTACAAAATTCTCCCTTTCTCAAAGTCGAAGTGAGTCCAACCCGTATACAATTGAGAGTTGGGTCGACTTCATTGGACTCCTAAGTCTCAGACAAATCCGGACTCAGACATGTGTTAGAACGGTCACCGACTCATCCGATGGGGAACGTCTTCGTGACTTACGGAAGTGTCCCGTTTCCCAACCTCTTATGTAGAACCGACCGTGGTTTGTTAAACTAAAGTCATTCCTCTCCCCACCGGTCCGTCTACCTAAAAGTCCATGATGATGAGTTGAGTCCAGAAGTAGAGACGGTAAACAAAGTACGTGTCCTGTCTGCACAAACAATACAACATCAAGACATCCAAGAACAGAGAGAAAAGGTGAAAATTCCTAGGAGGCTATACGTCTACTGTGGTGGGAATACCGTCTTTCACTTCTCCTTGATTTTTCGGAGAACTACTTTCACTTTCTCCTCTCACTTTTTCAACCGAATTTCGAGTTGTAAGTCTTTTGCTTCTAGTACCGTAGGCCAAGGTAGTGAGGTACCCTTTATCTACCCCTTTGTCACCTTTGTCACAGTCTGAAATAAACCCCCCCGAGGTTTTAGTGACATCTACCACTGACGTCGGTACTTTAATTTTCTGTGAGGAACCTTCCTTTCAATACTGTTTGGATCTATCATATAAGTTTTCGTCTCTGTAATCAAACGGCTGATTCCAGGCAGATCAGTTCCGACACCAAAAAAGGACACCAGTTCATACCTACACTCTCAACCTGAGACTTCTTTCGACTCCCGGTTTTTTAACTACGAAAACTTGACACCACAACCTCTTCTGAACTCTCAGGGAACCTGACGGTCCTCTAGGTTGGTCAGGTAAGACTTCTAATCGGGACCCTAAAGAAAACCTTCCTTACTACGATTTCGACTTTGAGGTAAAGAAACCGGTGGAGTACGCTTCTCAACTGAGTAACCTTTTCTGAAACTACGACCCTCCCTAACCCCCGTCCTCCTCTTCCCCTGCTGTCTCCTACTCTACCGACCTACCGTAGTGACTAAGCTACCTGCACTTAGACTCACTTGAGGCCCTCAACCACTTCCTGTCCCTCCGGACCGCACGACGCTAAGTATCCCAACGTTTCTCAGCCTGTGCTGACTCGCTGACTTGACTTGACACTACTGTGACTCGAGTGGGTCTATAAAGGTTTATTAGAATGAAAATTCCAGTCAAACTAAGGGAGACGGTGGATTGAGGGGAAATGACACATTTGACAACCCCCAAGGTCCCTAATCCTACGTCTATGAGACCCCTACCCCTCGTAATAAGACAGAGGGTACAGAGGGGAGAAGAGTGTCTTGATACAGTCCGAGTCTGTAACACTCTCTAGGTCCGTCCGGAACCATTTGAACTGAAAAAGTCTTTTATTAATTCCCTTTATTACAAAATATTGGTAAATCAATCTTTTTTTACTTGAGTTCTGATAGAAATTCTAAGAAGAGATGTCATAAATCTACGGTCGAATGTCTCCAACTTTTTCTTTTACCAATGAGTGACTAAGTCATTTCTGGGTCAACAGTAAGAACAGACTCATTCTGTCGTTCCCGACCATCATGTGAAATTGAGTAAAACCTTCTTCATGTCTTAGTGTAGACATTCAATTTCTGGAGGTCTTACCCCTTCGGTAACTTATTTATAAACGGCACAATCGATTATTTTGTACTTGTAATTCCTTGACGTAATTCTTCACTTCTATCTCTGACTCGTAGATTTTGGAGTTTTTGACCCTTCAATCGGAAACCACTACGTATCTTTTATTTACCCGAAGGATCCACCACTAGAACTATTGGGTGGACTGTTACGCTTCTGGTCTAAACCCAAACTAAGGACCAAATCCTCTAAAAGGACCTCCTCTCGTACCTTTGGGTGTGGTTATAAGAACGGACCTCCTAGGGTACCTGACACCTCGGGTTGTCCGACACCAGGTATCCCCACGTCTCAGTCTGTACCGACTTCACTGAATCGTACGTTGTTGGTCTTCCATTTATATGTCAGACTGAACTCTCTACCAAATTTTACAATAAAAATAAAGTTTCGTTGGTGATCGTCTTATTTTGTACGGGACCACCGAGTCTGCCATTTCGCAGACGGACGTCACGTCCTCTGACCCAAGCTACGGATCCAACCCTTCTAGGGGACCTCTTCCTTTACCGTTGGGTGAGGTCATGCGAACGGATCTTTTAAGGTACCTACCTCCTCGGACCACCCGATGTCAGGTACCCCAACGTTTCTAAGCCTGCGTTGACTCGCTGAAGTGAAATGATCTTTCTCGACTCTTTTGTGTTTCGTTTTCCGTTTCTTTGTTTTCATTCTTAATACCTTCAAATCGTGTCTTTTATTAAAATTCATAAAACACAATATTAAGAATTGTCAAAATATTAGACGTTCGGAACCAATAAAAACCATCGGTACCAGTTATATCCGGTCACTATCAAACCGGTCCGAGTTTGAATTCAGAATTACGGATGAAACCACGATACCGGGTCGTTACTTTGTACTAACGGGATCCAGGAACTTTTGTTGTTTGTCTAGAATCAAATAACATAAGAAAGTTTACTGACGTTTTATTCGTAAGTCATTTACAGACAACTCACTCAACTTCTAGTGAGTGTAGGGTTTATGTCAAAATGTTAATCACATAAGAGACCACATAACGTTGTATAAAGGTGTGGTAAGAATTTCAAAGCATAGACTACGGTTTAAAACAGGTCTCTAGTTCCGACTACCAATCCGAAAGAGACTACCTTTCCTATCCTTTTCTAGTACTTACCACTCCCCAACTCCCGTGTCCTACATTTGAAGTAGACACGTGTAGACAAACACTAAACGTCTCTACTGTCACAACTGACCTACCACACCTAACGACTAGGACCACCTAAGACCATCGTAATAATCAAACAATCACACTATCTTTCCTAAGTCTTGTCTAGAAGGTCTTCATTGAGTTGGTCAAAAGGAAGTCACATTATCCTTCACCCTCGACTCACCTACTGGAGTCCTGGTGTCAATGAAACAAAAAATGAAAAACCGGTAACGAGAAGAGACTAGAACGTTGTTTTAGTGACAACATGACCCTACATCCGACGAATTATTTGACCGTTTATAAACACTTTTATATATACATATTACAATATGTTTTCCGACACACACGAATTTTACTAACATCCACCAAACCACTAGTTAGAGTACAAGTACTTAGTCCTAATCATTTTCTTCACCATTGATTGTTATTTTCCGGTCTTTCATTCACGAAGACCCGAAGTCTCCCCTTTACTGATTGTGTTACACACGCAAACCGTGTGTAATATTGTATGTCCATTAATGTTGCCGTCTAAAATTGAGCAGATTAAATTGTACGTACTTCTGTCATCAGTTTAAAGAAAAAACTTTACTAAATCAACAATATACAACTAGGAATAAATTATACCTCTTAGGTCATAAAGTGTTTGAAAAAAGGTCAGTTTTCACCTTACACGTCAAATTGTGGTTCACTTTGGTAAGCTAATACCAACTAACTACGACGACGACGATTCAACTACGATGAACAGTCTTCTATTTAAGGACGAAAAGGACGAACGTGACTTATACTTTGTAGAGTGGCGATATCTTCACGAAATGGATGAATTTTCACGGGTACCTTATAATTTTATAGTTTCTGGGATTTGTGAAAAAAAGTAACATTTCTGTTGGGACGACTACAAATTTCGGGCGACATTATGAAATTAGTATCCAAACAGGTTTTCCTACGGTGGGTTTTCATTAAAAGTAAAAAACTTATTCCAATAATGAAACATAAATAAACTATATAATCTTTCTTTACTTCCCTGTCATTTTGTAAATATGTCAAGACATTAAGTTGAAATTTAATCTCCAAAGAATGTGTGTAGACCAAGACCTATTACTATCCTAGATCTTATTCCTTCGGGAGTACTCGAAAATTTTTTTTCACATGGTCCTTTTGTCATCAGTATCAAACTATTAAGTTACTACAATGTCACATCTGTAATTTATTTGTACAATACATTACGGTAATAAAATTTATCGACTCTTACTTAATTGATAGTAGAAACGGGTGAAAAATTTTTATGTCACGATCGATTTGTGTCTCGGGTACGATGATTCTCCGACTTCTCTTAAATCTCTAATTATAACTAAAAATGTAAAATTGGTACAAAAATATCAGAATTCATTACGACTATGACAAAACAGAATTTGAGTAGTTTATTAACTCAGGTCAAACTCCTTCAGTCAGAGATGATTTATCAATTGGTATTCCATATAAACATAAGTTTTCGTTTTACGAAAGTTTTATAAGGTGAAAACTTTAACAAACTCAGAAAATACAACTGGGTCATTGAAACAAACGTCTCCATTTGACTTCACCTCAATTCGTTAACGGATCGTTTAAACTAGCGACGCTACTGGTATGTCCTACTTCACTTATTTTACTAAAAATCTTTTACATGAATTACTGTCGTCTTAAAATGAGAGCGATTTAGAACTCTCCTGACAAACATACAACGTCCTCAATAACCTCAATATCGGGACGTAAGAAAGGAAAGAAAGAGGTGGTGACAAAAGATTAGAAAAGGGAGTGGACAGGACGGAAGGGAAGAAAAAAGGGGAGGGAGGGAGAGAAATAGACAAATGGGTGAATAGTTAGTAGTTACTATCCGTGTACCAATTCCTAAAACGGATCATTAGTAATTGGATAGGAATCTTTTAAAATTCATAAACCCCCGGATAGTGCCGTTTGTCTTGTGTAAAAATCAAAGTCAACCTAGAAAAGTAAGTGTACCTTTTGAGTCTCCGTTCTGACAATGAATTTTGTTGCCATATAAAACTTTGTCTACTACTTCTGGTTTTAATAAAAGACAACCTAAGAATTGATAGTGGACTTACTTGACGGATACATAACCTGGGATCAGTATTGTTATAAAGTATAAAGGGTCAGTAGAGTCGAACTTGCACGGGTCTTAAAATGTCACAGGTCAGACAGAACTACAGGAAAATTAGACTCTCAATCTATTTCCAGAGGGCTTCTGAAAAGTTAGAGTACTCGCGTATGGGTGTTTTGTCACTCAAATTTTCTAACACATTACTTCAGTTTCTTTTCGACGAATAGAAAGTTCTGGTATTTTCCAAGGGACCTTACACCTGACGACCCCAGACGCCCCTCGTTCTTTGAAGCACCGAGAAAGGACAGAACACCCCCAACCCGCGTCGGTCTTCCACTGTCTTTAGGGTCACTGTGACTCTCAAACTGTCGACCGGAGCTGTGAAACGGGCCCACTGTCCGGACTCTTTTTCAGTGGTCTAAAGAACGGTGAGTGATACCGAGCCCTCTCTCCCTTTTCCCAAGACCATGTAAAGTCCTCCACACCCGTTTACGGTTCTCCTAGGAACATGTGGACCTTCTCTCAACACGAACTTTTCCGGGAGTCAGTACTCGTCCTCTCTTAGGTCGTCACTGTTTGTACGGGGTTGTACACTGTCTGTAGATTTCTGGTGCACCTTTTTCAGAGAGGGGTGGGTCTAAACACCGACTCTAAATAAGATCCACACTTGTGACCTCCTATAGTTCTTTTGTAAAAATCTTCTTAAAGTTAACATCTACTCCTCCGTATCAGAGTCCTCTTTACTCTACACTAAGTCTCTGTCAGAACCACTGGTTACACTTACGATTGAAGACTCGGGTGTTATTTCATTCTCCTCTGGTACCGACTCGGGGTGACCATCCATTCTCATCTAAGACGATTGTTGTTTTACTCGATAAGACGGAGGAACATGAGACTTGGAACTGGGGGTTCGTGTCCGTCTCTCGGGAATCGTAGAGAGGGGTGACGGATTAATGAACAAATCAAACAATCGTCCGCGTCACGTCATTCTCTGAGTAGCGAGACGGGACGACGTCTCGACGTATCCCGTCGTTTACCGTCAGAGTAGTGTAGTTTCGAACTTCCTAATAATATAAACATTGGAATTATAACTCACAGAACTCTCAATAAAACAATGTCCGTTAAATAAGTTAGGAAGTAGGTCCTAAACACTGACAGTAATACAATTGCAATTCCTTTACCGTTGGGTGAGGTCATGAGAACGGAGATTTTAGGGTACCCCAGTGTCTCTGTGCTGACTCGCTGAAGTGAAAGTGAAATAGAATTGTAATGAATTATCGTCAATTGTTAATAACTGAGTCACAGTCCGGGACCCATAAGTAAATTAGGATTGACGTTGTGATACTTCATTGATGACATTAGTAACAAGGGTAAAATGTCTACTCCTTTGACTCTATATGTCGAATCGGTCAAATGACTATAGTCGGCCCCGACTATTCACCGTTCTGGTCTTAAATTCAGACTCGTCAGACCAAAATCTTGGTCAAAAGGAAAAGGAACCTCTTCCTTTACCGTTGGGTGAGGTCATGCGAACGGATCTTTTAAGGCACCTACCTCCTCGGACCACCCGATGTCAGGTATCCCAGCGTTTCTCCGCCTGTGTTGATTCGCTGAAGTGAAAGTGAAAGAATTGACGATATGACGGAAAATCTTGTAGAATGTCTAATACTTTTAATCCGAGAGTTTTAAATTTGTCGTTTTATAATCGTAATGAATAACAACTTGTCTTTCTAAACTCCCCTAAATCATAGACTCAAATATGGAAAGGGTTCGAAACACCTTAATTGGTGTAAAGACAATATCAGTCCTTTTTATGAATTTTCACTCATAAGAAAATACTTTTGGTACCTTTTTTAATGTTTATGTATTTCCTGAGAGTGGTGTTTCTGAGTCTCTTTATATGTGTTTTTACAGGTAACGTTATAATAGACTTGTCACTCCAAAGAGTCACTAAGAAAAAAGACAAAGACATGAAAGTACACAAAATCATAAACCAAAATTTGAGAGTAAAAATTTATATTCCATTTTTTCATATACATCTAAGATACGATTTTTATTAGAACTACACTAGTGACTAAAAAACCTCTTTTGTGTAATGGTTTTCACTACATCTTTAACTAGTTATTGGTTCTGTATGAAATTTTATATTGACTTATTAGTGAGAGTAGTGTCGAAAACTCCGACCTCTTAAACCCCCATAACTCAGTAAAACTCAATAAAATTCATAGACTCCTACTCTGTTAAGATTACGACGATATTTGAGAATTTCTGATCTTCTTTTTCCTTCTCCGAAGGATTACACAAAGAAGTCCAATCGTTACTATGGACGTTTTTTTATTGTTTTTACCTCCTATTAGAGTGACTACTGTCTACCTTTTCTTGATGGATTTATGTTACGTTTATCGTAGTATTGTTTGAATTAGCACATAATGTCGTCGACGACAGTGTTGATACTGAATGAATCGAGACGAAACCATCACAATTATTTGAGTGACTTTGTCTTGTGTCTCTACTAACTGTATTGAACCTTTTCACCTCCGTTTTACTAGTGATGATCGTAAGTTCGACTAACGGAAGGAACCTTTGGGTTTCTTTTAATTATCTTTTTAATTCTGAGTATACTCTGAAGTAACTTCAACAAATTGTATTTTAATTCTATACTTTTTGTTATCAAAAGGATCTAAGATCGTGTGTTTTTAATGTTTTATTTATGAAGTTTTATCATTGTCATATTTTATGGATCCTCATTGAAGGGACTACCACGTCACCGATTCTGGGTTAATAGGGATACGACCTCCGGGTCCAAACTAGAGACCAAATCCTTGTCCGAGTCTTTTCAAAGACGACCCGTGTATACACCAACGGGTCGATCTCTCAGGACCTAGGAAACGTTATTCTCACCGATACCTGATTCAAGAACGATTATTCATTTCTCATCCCTGGACACGTCGAAGGTCTAGTAAAAGTAATCTCGGTGCACGAATAGAAGGTGATAGAGACACGTAGAAACCCTACTTTATACCCGAACCACGACCACTCCGACGAAACTGATACATCTCTTCGTCTCTTTGAGATCCCAACTCTGTCGTTGTCTAACTTGGACCTAAGGATCCATTGGAAACCCACGTCTCAAAAGATGGAATTGACCCTAATGGGATTATCATCTCAGAGCCTGTTTCTGTCCGAACGTTCAGCAAATAAAATTTTACGATGGTTCCCGTCCTTGTTCCTTCTCCCCTTACTTTGTGCTTTCCTCAATAGTTCACCCAGTGATAATTCTTATGGACCAAAAAGTAAGGAACTTTGGGAGACCTCTGGGAATACTTTACGTAAGGTTTTGACAGACAGACTCTATTTCCCCCCCCCCAGAATAACCAAGAGTTAAGGATGACTAATTTTGTCGAGGTTACCAATTGGTAGGGTAAGGGACCTTTCCTGTATCTGTGACTATCGATAATCTAAAAAGACCCGTCTTTAATTCTCTATGTATCGTGTCCATACTCCACTTCATAACAGACACACGAAACATTTCAACTAATCAAAGACATCTTGAGGGACGGAGTCTTCATCGACGTCATTCTCCATTCAAAACCTCTATTTTTACCAAGTGTTTTCTACCGGTTGTGTTGTGTGAGGAACGTGGTGAGTCTAGGTGAATACAGGACGTAATTAGGGTCAATTAGTGTCTCAAGGAAATTTCAATACCGACCGGTGTTAAAGTCGTTCGTGAAATATATTCTCCCAATATCTTTTTCAATGTCAGAACAATGACGTCGATCAGGAAACAATAACAATAAATGGTATAGGAAGGAGATGGTACAAAAGATTAAAAAAAAAAAAAACTCCATATTAACTGGATGTTGTAATACAACTAAGATCAATGTTTGTATGACTGAATTATAAAGAGGCATAATGTTTTATTAGTGGTACCATTCGGGTGAATGACAGACCACGAAAATGTCTCAAAAACGTCAACTGGAAACTTGAACCCCCGATCCCTGTAACTAGGAGGACGTGAGTCTTTAGGTACACATTGAATATCCGTCCGAAGATATATGTACCAAGGAGGTAAAAGGTCAAGGAGATAAAAGTCAAGGTGTAGACGTATAACTTCGTTGATGTCTAGTATATAGTGACATATCATAAATGGTTACTTTGTTTAGGTACACATTCACCTGGACCCGTCAAGTTTGAACACACCAAGTTTCCATTACATGTCATGATAACTGAGATAGGACAAACGAGATGTAAAGTAGGGAACTGAGTAAATGAAATATTACCCTTCAAATATGGAGAAATGGAGGGGGTGGATAAAGTAAATAGAGGAGTGTGGGATGGGGGACCATCGGTGGATAAACAAGAGACTTAGACACTGAGACAAAGACAAACAAGTAAACAAAAAAAAAAATCTAAGGTGTCTATTCACTTCAGTATGTCATAAACAGAAAAAGAGAGACTGAATAAAGTGATTTCGTATTATGAGAGATCCGGGGAGGCAAAACAGTGTCTAACGGTCTAAAGTAAGAAATACTACTGTCTCATTATAAGATAACACATATATAATATATATGGTGTAGAAGAAATAGGTAAGTACACAGTTGGATGTGGATCCAACTAAGGTATAAAACGTTAAAATTTGTTACGATGTCACTTGTATCCCCACGTATATTATTCATTTATCTATACATACATATACATACGTATATCCCCGAAGAGTCCATCGAGTCACCATTTCTCAGAAGAACGGTCATGTCCTCTACGTCCTCTGTACCCAAACTAGGGACCCAACGTGTCTAGGGGACCTCCTCCTTTACCGTTGGGTGAGGTCATAGAACGGACCTCTTAGGGTACCTATCTCCTCGGACCGTCCGATATCAGGAACCCCAACGTTTTCTCAACCTGTACTGAATCGTTGATTCATTCGTACGTATACACACACACATATATATACATATATATATCTCTATCCATCTATACAAAGAGACCTTTTAAGATTATGGATTATGTAACCGGTAACTAAATACCATGTATGAAGTACGAACCTCGTGAGGTCGAATCGTCACTAGTAAGGATTATACCCCGAATAGATAAGGAAAACAATGAGAAAAATAGTAACAATCCAAAGACACACTCCTTTTATTATGGTAGTAGTCACACAGTCACCGGGGTTAAGGAAACAAAACTTCGTCCACAGAAACAATATTACTATACGATAGTATGACTTAGTCCATAAGACATTCAGAAGTCTATTACTACGACCGTTTTCTCCTTGACACCTGTCTCTATGGTTTGGTCATGGTTCTCTAAAGATAAGATCACTCCTGTTTAAAAACGAGGGTCTCAAATTCAAACTCCCATTAGTTGAACAGAGGGTTCTCACTAACCAATCAGAGTATATTTATATACTCTCTACTGGTTATGTGGTAAGATTTGTCAACGGATGAAGATCTGACAATCCCCGAAGGGTCCATCAAGTCGACCATTTCTTAGGTGGACGTTACGTCCTCTGTGACCAAGATAAAGGTCCAACCCTGCAAGGGGACCTTTTCCCTATCCGATGGGTGAGGTCATAAACCCCCGAAGGGACCACCGAGACTGTCATTTCTTAGACGGACGTTACACCCACTGAACCCAACTTAGGGACCCAACCTTTCTAAGGGGACCTCCTCCCGTACTGTTGGGTGAGGTCATAAGAAAGGACCCCTTAGGGGTGCCTGTCTCCTCGGACCGTCCGACGTCAGGTACCCCAGCGTTTCTCAGACTGTACTGACTCACCGATTCGTACCGTGTCTGACAATGCACTCTCTTTATTTCTAAAAAGACAATGCTATAAAATTGGACATGAGTTATGTTTGTAATTATGAATCTTTATCCCACGACGAAATTATTTATGAAATTTTTGCAATACTCTGAAGGGATCACCAGATCACCAACCCTTAGATGGACGGCCGCGTCCCCTGTGTCCGAGCTAGGAACTAGACTCTTCTAAGGTGTACGACTCCTCGTCTATCTGGACACACGGTGTTGACGACTAGGGTACACGGCATCTCGAACACGAGACGTTACTCTTCGGCGGTGTCACTTTTCGGACACGTGGTGTTGATCTCTTATCGGGGACGAGCGGTGTTGATCTCTTTTGGCAACACGTCGTTACTTCTGGGTCACGTCGGTATTTATTAGTTGACGAAATTTCCACACCAATACCGAATAACTAACCCTTCACTTATCATTTCTTTGTTTATACCGTCGGACCTTTTACTAACAGTCCATTCTTAATCGTCGAAACATTCGTCTTCACTTTCCCTTATATCAAGAGTCACTCTGAAAGAGTAGGACATCATATTTTAGACTTAACTAACTAAACTGTCATAAACCGTTTCAAACTGTCCAAACCGTTGCAATTGTAGGAGTCATGAGATTTGGTGTCCTCTGTTGTAACAGGAAGTCTAGTGAAGAGTTCTCGGAGGTGCATATAATCGGTCTTTCACCTTCAGTCGGAACGTTATACTTAATTCTCGTAACGTAAGGTTGGATTCATAAAAAACTCCACCGAGGTCCATTGTCATTTTTTGAGTCGTTTTCGACTTGTGTTGTTGACCTTTCGTTTGATCTTATACTTTCGAATTCTTGATATTGGTCAATACTAGAAACTGGTCATGAGAAAATATACCTGTGTTGACTTTGGTCAATCTGATCCTTAGATGATATAAAACTCCTTTTGTCAAACAGGTTTTTTTTGGTTTTTTGGGTGTTTGGGGCACAGACAGAGGTCTTTAGGGGTTGACCTTGGACATGGACATTTTTAGACGTCTTCAATGTGTCAGTAGTTCTTCCCTTATGTGAGTAGAAGTGTTGAGACTTCAAAACAGTTATCTTCCGAGACCTCCGTCTAACATCCTCCTTCCCCAAAAGGAAGGACCACGACCACACGAATGACCATCCGAGAAGAGGTACTGGGTGTGGAGGAAGTCACACAATTACCAGTCGTCACAAAGGAGTCCCTAACAGTGGTGACTCGTGGTTACCGATCTGTGACGTGGGACTCATCGACAGGATTCGTGGGATCTCCAATCAAATGACCAGTCAACGGGACTGCATTCGGGTGTCACTGAAGAGAAGAGACGGTAAGTCACTCGGTAAGACTGGGAGGTTGTTCAAGTTCTAGAGTCAGGAATCCCTTAAAGAAGGAAGTATAAGATAGAACCAGGTCTCCATCACCAAAAAGGAATATAAACGATTAGGATGAAAATTTTTTTCCCAAAAGTAATGAAAAATCTTCGGTCAAGGAGTAAAAAGATTTCACTTTCACTTTCAGTGAGTCAATACAGACTGAAAAACACTAGGGGACCTGACATCGGACGGTCCGGAGAGAAGGTACCTTAAGAGGTCCGTTTTTATGACCTCACCCATGGGTAAGGGAAGAGGTCCTGTAGAAGGGGTGGGTCCCTAGCTTGGAACCAGAGGACGTAACGTCCGTCAAAGGTATGGTAGACTCGGTGGTCTCTTCGGAGTTTTCGAACAAATCAATAATTAGTATAATTTGAAAAGGGACGAGTTCAACGGTGTACCAAAGAGAGAGAACTAACCTGAGTCTGACTATGTCCTATTGTGGTGACTATAGAAAAGGTTTATTACCTTTTCTTACTTAGAGGACCACCCACCCCCCACCCTTTCTGGTCACGGGTGCTCACGTCACCTGTTTGTCTAAGAAAGATCTTTAAGGTCTCTAGTCTTAGTCTCGGACTGGTTTCCTAAATGAGAGAACGGACCCTTCCTTCGGAAGAGTTAAGGACGGTTTGTCCAATAGTATCACTAACGATACAGGGTGAGAAGTAAAAATCTTACCAGCAAAAATAACGTCGAGAAATTAGATTTAGTTCTAGGAGATAGGACATACCTTCACGTTGAGTAGATAATCTATTACCTAACTAACAGGAACTTCTAGGTAGAAATCCAGTCGATCTTTCTTTGTTTATAATGATCCTTTCAGATCTAAAACTTGACTCTTACTATTGAACTACTTGAACTTCAACGTAAGGGACCCGTCTGGGATACAAAAGAAGTACTTTTTTAACCACACGTACCTAAAAACCTCCGATCTCGGGTTCCCTTCTTTGAAGACAAAAAGTTCTAAGAAATAGGTAAAAGGAAACTCATATTTTAAGGAGTTCAAAAATCACTTATGAGGTCGGTCTCTAAGTCAAAAGGGTATTCTGTCCCAAGAATTGTTGTCTCACACACTTCAATATGTACATTGTATTGGTCCGAACGAGAGATGTGTTCATTCACAGACGAGGAGAGAAAAAGAGGGAACCAGGATTTATTTCTGTCACGACATCGTTAAAAGACCACCTCAGAAATCCTGAAAGATACATCTCCTAGTACAGTAGACGTTTGTTACTCTCAAAATGAAGAAGAAAAGGTTAGACCTAAGGAAAATAAAGAAAAAGAAGAAACTAACGACACCGATTTTGAAGGTTTTGACACAACTTATCATCACCACTCTCACCCGTGGGAACACAACAAGGACTGAAATCCCCTTTACGAAAGTTAAAAAGTGGTAACTCCTATTACAAACGACACCCAAATAGTATATACCGAAAATAATACAACTCCATACAAGGAAGATACGGACGAAAGACCTCCCAAAAATAGTATTTACCTACAACTTAAAACAGTTTCCGAAAAAGACGTAGATAACTCTATTAGTATACCAAATATAGAAAGTTAAACAATTACACCATATAGTGTAACTAATTAAACACTTATAACTTCTTAGCATCGTAGGGACCCTATTTCGGGTGAACCAGTACCACGTACTAGAAAAATTATACAACAACCTAAGACAAACGATCTTAAAACAATTCCTAAAAACGTAGATACAAGTAGTCACTATAACCGGATATCAAAAGAAAAAAACACCGTAGAAACAGACCAAAACCATAATCCCACTATCACCGGAGTATCTTACTTAAACCTTCAAATGGAAGGAGACGTTAAAAGACCTTCTCAAACTCACCCTATCCACAATCGAGAAGAGATTTCAAAACCATCTTAAGTCGACACTTCGGTAGACCAGGACCCGAAAACAAACAACCTTCTAAAGACTAATGTCAAATCTAAAGGTACGAACACTACCCAGACAATTCTAAAAGATGAAGAAGGACTAAGTCAAAACCTTTCAATATGAAAAGATCTTTAAACAGAGAGAGAAGGTTCAACAGGTAAAATAACCGTATATCAACGACTATCATCAGAGAATACTAGCAAATATAAAAACACAACAGACAACACTAAAGAGGTAAAAGTAAAGATTAAACAACCAAACTAAGAAGAGGGAAAAAAAGAACTCAGACCGATTACCAAACAGATAAAATAAATAGAAGAGTTTCTCGGTCGAAAATCGAAACAACTAAAAACGATACCAGTGGAAACAAAGAAAAAGTAAATAAAGACGGGATTAAAAATACTAAAGAAAGGAAGATGATTGGGACCCCAAGAAGTAAAGAAGAAAAAGGTCAACGAAGTCCACTTATATCATTTCAACGTCCTATATTTCAGTTATGTGTCTTTAGGGAACGTAAGGATATGTGATCGTTACTCTCTTGTCTTTCTCTTCAATTCCTTTGTTAAGATAAGTGGTAACGTGACTTTTCTTATTTTATACATCCTTATTTAGATGGATTTCTTTGTTTTCTGGATATATATCTTTTGATATTTTGTGACTACTTTCTTTAGTTTCTACTGTGTTTATCTACCTCTTTATATGATACAAGTACTTAGTTTTCTTAGTTATATCACTTTTAATGATATGATAGGATTCGTTAGACATCTAAGTCACGTTAGGGATAGTTCGATGGTTGTCATAAAAAGTCTATTGACGTTGTTTATTAAAGTGTTAAACATACCTTTATGTTTTTTTGGAGTTTATCGGTTTCGTTAGAACTCTTTCTTCTTACCTTGACGTCCTTAGTTGCACGGACTGAAGTCTAATATGATGTTTCGACGTCAGTAGTTCTGTCACGTCATGACCGTGTTTCTGTCTTTATATCTAGTTACCTTGTTTTATCTTTCGGGTCTCTATTTATGTACGTGGATACCTGTGGAATAGAAACTGTTTCCTCCGTTCTTATGTGTTACCTCTTTTCTGTTAGAGAAATTGTTCACAACGACCCTTTTGACCAGTTGGTGAACACTTTCTTACTTTGATCTTGTGAAAGATTGTGGTATGTGTTTTTATTTGATTTTTACCTAATTTCTAGATTTACATTCTGGTCTTCGATATTTTGAGGATTTCCTTTTGTATCCGTTTTGTGAGAGACTGTATTTAGTGTCGTCCTAGGAGATACTGGGCGGAGGGTCTCATTACCTTTATTTTTGTTTTTATTTGTTCGTCCTGGATTAATTTTCGAAAACGTGTTACTTCCTTTGATATTCGTTCCACTTGTCTATCGGGGATCTTACCCTCTTTTATTATCGTTTACTTCGTTGACTGTTTCTTAATTAGAGTTTTTATATGTTCATCGAGGACGTCAAGTTAAGGTCTTTTTATTTGTTGGGTTAGTTTTTTAACCGGTTTCTTGACTTGTCTGTAAAGAGGTTTCTTCTGTATATCTACCGATTGTTTGTGTACTTTTCTACGAGTTGTAGTGAGTAATAGTCTCTTTACGTTTAGTTTTGGTGTTACTCCATGGTAGAGTGTGGTCAGTTTTAACGACGATAGTTTTTCAGATGTTCGTTATTTACGACCTCTCCCACACCTCTTTTCCCTTGGGAGAATGTGACAACCACCCTTACGTTTGATCATGTCGGTGATACCTCTTGTCACACCTCTAAGGAATTTTTTGACCTTTATCTTGACGGTATGTTCGGTCGTTAGGGTGACGACCCGTATGTGTGGTTTCTTTGGTCTTCACTTTCTCTGTGCACATGGGGTTACAAGTAACCTCGTGACAAATTTTATCGGTCCTGAACCTTCGTTGGATCTACAGACAACCGTCTACTTACGTATTCTTTCGACACCATGTATACGTGTTACCTTATAATGAGTCGATAATTTTTCTTACGTAAACTTAGTCAAGATTACTCCACACCTACTTTGACCTTGGATAATATGTCTCACTACATTCAGTCTTTCTTTTTGTGGTTATGTCATATACTTCTGTATATATACCTTAAATCTTTCTACCATTGCTACTGGGATATACATTCTGTCGTTTTCTCTGTGTCTACATTTCTTGTCTGACAACCTGAGACACCCTCTTCCGCTCCCACCCTACTAAACTCTCCTATCGCAACTTAGCACATAATAGTATATACTTTATCTAGCGGTCAGGTCCAAGCTACGTACTCTGTCCCACGAGTCCCAACCACGTGATCCTACTGGGACTCCCTATCCTACCCCTCCCACCACCCTTCCCCCAAGTCCTACCCCTTGTGTACATGTTGGTACCGACTAAGTACAGTTATATACCGTTTTGGGTGATGTTATAACATTTCATTAATCGGAGGTTAATTTTATTTAAAAAATTTTTCCATTCATTTCTATAATTAGAGTGTTTTAATATTGTCATTTTAAAGTTATAAATTTAAATTTTAAAAAATTAATTTTACTACTATTACCACTACTGTTTTTTTTCTGTGTCACGGCCATTCGGTCAAGACTTCTACATTAGTTCCCCTTTACGACTTCCCAAAGTTTTTCGGGGTGTATCCTTTGGATTCAAGGACTTACAGGAATACTTCGTCTCAAAGTGTGTATGAATGGAGACCTGACTATACACTCTCTTTTCAATTTGTTTTTTTTATAACAAAACACTCGACACCGTAAGAACGACAGACAAACGTAGTCGAATCGGACGAGGAATTGATTGTGTCAGGGAAGTATAAGGAAAGTTTAATTCACATAATAAAAGGAAGGTAGACTGCACCTTGAAAACGTCAGAAAAAAGGGAACTCATGTGGGGAGGGTCAAAAAAACGTTTATTCACAGACGTCGTTAGAAACCGAAGTAGAGTAACGAGAAATGACAGTGACGGACGTCCGTCTCGGGTGTCACATTTACGTTTTAACACAAGTCGTATTCAAGGGAACTCATACATTAATATTGTGTAAGGTCCCACGTGGATTTATTCTTCTTAGACAAAGAGGTTGGAATCTACCGAAAATCACAGTTAGTGTGTCACTCTATCTCTGTCTCTGTTATCGGCTTCATTGTAATTTACTCCGTCTGGTGTTATATTTTGTAATAGGTAAAAGTGACGACTACTAGACCCCTTCTAAGTCTATTAAACCTCCGGGATCCCTACCTTAGCCCCTTAAGATTAAATAAAACCTCCACACGTCCTATAAAGTGTTGTTTCATCATAGAAAACAAGTAGAAGTTTTCGTGATTCACTGAACCAACGAAATAGGACTTGTGTTCCACTACTAATTGTTTTGTAATAATCACCAAAGACAATAGTTTATTGTTTATGACTAGTCACATCTAGTCATAATATGGTCACATGACCATATTAAATATTCTTGATTTATATATACATATTCACGTTTGTATATATATATATTTAATAAATTACATATATACGTGATTTTATAAAATTTTCATACATAATGTATATATACTTTTGAAATTTCGTGTGTGTGTTCTCGTCAGTAACATTTTTACTAATGATAACTACTGGTTGAGAAAGTAACTGATTTAAGTTTATATGAATCGAGTTTTGTGTTTTAGAGTATACTTCGTTTCAAAGTATTTATTTATTTATTCAAGTATTTATTCAGGTAATAAAACTAACCTAAAACTTGTGTATAGTGTTCCAAGTCTCTTCAAACTTAGATCCTGGAAACACATTCTCTTTCATAAAACACTTAATAAATCATTTTTATGAGTTTTTATTTACGGAAATGAAAGATTTTATTTACTTACAATTAACGATTCTGATTGAACTATGAAAACTTTTATATAACGTTTTTTCCTTTCCCTATTTCGATTAAAGTCTTGACCCTTAGTTTATCTTCATTTTCCAAATCTTTACTACATCATAAAGGGTTTAAAATAAGTAATTCGATGAAAGTGTTAAGAACTGAATCAGTGTATCGTGAATTTTTATTACAAATGGAATAGTAAATTAGTATAAAGAAAGTAAAAATGAACCCGAAGGGACCACCGAATCTGTCATTTCTTAAACGGTCGTTACACCCTCTGGACCCAAGTTAGGGGTACAGTCCTTCTAGGGAACCTCCTTCTTGACCGTCGGGTGAGGTCACAAGAACGGCCCTCTTCGGGGTATCTGTCTCCTCGGACCGTCCGGTACCCCAGCGTTACTCAACCTGTACTGACACGTACAAAATGAATTGTACATAAATTAAAATGAATTTATATCAATTCATGTATATAAATTAAAATGTATTTATATAAATTAAATTTTTTAGTCGTAGTCTCAAAATGAACAGTATTTATAATACGAGTCGTGAATAACCCAACCGGTTTTCAAACAAGTCCACAGAATTTTGGACTTATTTGAAAAACCGGTTGGGTTATAATATATTGATGAATGAATTCATTTTAACCAAAATCTACACGACAGATTTCAGTAGAGTGTACTGGGTGTATAGTACGAAAGCAACTACATATATTTTAAGAAGATCCTAAGTCCCGTATTGATGTTATGTTTTTAGACGATCCAAATTTTACAGTAACACCATTTTCACATAGGGACGAGATTAGTCGGTCGTTATCACCATTTTTACCTATTATTATTAAGGTAGTGAACTTCTATGATTTTGACAACTTGTTTGGTTACTTTGAATCTTGTGTAAAATATCTCTTCACACTGTATCTTGTTGACCACAATAATAATTATTCCCATTGAAGTGAGGGATTAACTCGACGAGACTGAAGTGTAAGTGGTAACAATTTCCCTATTCCTGACGGGTACTTAATATAGAGATTTTAATATATACAAGGTCATCGTTAACACAATAATTTTCTTTGAACAAATACAGGGTAAAAAGTCTTTATAAAGTAAACAAGTTTTGTAAACTTACTATACGAAATATTAATAGAAACTCCATTCTTTTATTAACAGGCATATTGTCACTTGTTGTAAAATCGAAAAAGACACCAACATTAACACTTATAGACATTTTACGGTCACACGTCCATTCTGGAAAGTTTTTAAGTTTAATACAAATAACCCACTCTTTATTTCGTCATTCTTTCAGTCTCATAAGATGATTAAGTCACGTGGTAAAAGTAGCTGAGACTGTGTAGAAAGACTTCCCGTCTCGTCAACGTAACCTCTGAGACATATATATTATCTACAAAAGACAGTGGGTTACAGAACATAATAAGTCAAATGTTTACACCAACACCTGATTTTGCGACCTACCTCAGTTCGAAGTTGAGACGAATTAAGAACCTTAACACGGGTCTAGTTTACACGAACCATTCGACCCTGTGGTATGTACGAAAACTACCTGATGTCGACTCATTCCTTTGAAGTCATGAGGTATTTGGGTGAGGTCAACAAGTCTCATGTCACCCCTCGGGATCGTACCGGTACATCTTGTTCCGACACGTTTTAGTAGGGAGACACAAGGTAGTTGGGGTACGAAAGGCCCACACGACTTGGACTAGACAGTCCGGTGGAAGAAAAGACAACGACCCCTCGTCTCGGGATGTTTAACTCGTCAAACATTGTTGTGGGTGACTAATCGAGTGTCAACATACCCAGTCTTATGAAGGTGTGACACCGGTACAAGACGAGTCCGATTTTAGGTCTACAGACAGTCGGTGCAAGAGTATACCTCGATCCAAAACGGATCAATTAAAAAGTGTAACCGTCTTATGCAAAGAAACGACAGGATTTTGCCTTCAAAGACAAAGGAACGACCACATCGAGATTTGTAAATCTTCGACCAGAGTTAAGAATGGTGCTCCAGGGGTGGTAGAGTCGTTACCTCTTTCTAGACAATTTAAAGAGATTGAAGGAGAAGACACTCGTCGGTCTCTTTGAAGAGACGAAATTTCCCGAACCTACTAATTTAGTTCGGGAGGTTCCACCAGAGGGGTAGAGTTCCAATTACTGGAATATATCGTATTGGATTAGGGTCCTCATTTTGAAAGTTAAGGGTCAGGACCCCGGACCCGTCCTACACAAGTGGTCCTGTTCTTTATATCCCCCTGTAGAATCTTTTGACGGACGGAAACTCCGAAAGGAGTGAAAGTGTGAGTACAAATGTCTAAAGAAACTGAAGACAGATGTGAGTCCAGACAAAAATTTTAAAAAAAAAGGGTTTTCTTTGAGTATTTTTGAGTCTAACAGTGATCTGATCACATGTACATTATTTTATATGTATTTTCTTCACACAAGGACACGAACGTTTGTACAAAGTTCCACTGTGGTTTATTCGAATCTACGATAAGTAGTAAGAGTAATGTCTGCATCGAAGTTCATTTGGTAGTGAATACCGCTTCGTGAAAACACTGTCACATCATTGACTGTTATGTCAATATTATTACTGCATAATTGAGTCATACTAAAGAAAGATTGAATACAGTTAGGACGACATATACTTTTTATTATAAATAAATTTATGGTTATGACTAAATAAATAGAAAAGGATGTTTTTACGTAAAAAATCCTAGATCCTCTAGTTATTTTTAATAAATAACCACTAAAGCAGTACAGGTGGATAGGACTTTACGGAATAGAGGGTGAGGTACAGACTAATAATTAACCTAAGAATATCATTGATTGAGAGTTGGTTTTGGAAACTAAATAGTTCATAACTACTTTTCCATGAATGATTCTTACGTTTACAGACTAAATCTCCTCGAGTGATTTTGTGAGTCAGTATAGGTGACACGGTGGGCACTGCGGGGATTTTATGATTTGACATAATAATTCATAGTTCACCGATCAGAGTTCGGTCCCATTTCTGGTTACTATCTTTTACTTCATACGTTACCAAATCGTCTCACAATTCTTATTACTTCTCAGTCTACGACCTTTTCTATGAACTAATTGAATTAGAACTCAGAGTCTCAAAAGTAATATTTTCGTTCCACTAGAAGGTTGAAATAACTTAACACTCTTAACTTACTCCATAGTTTATATATCGGAAATTATTTGTAACTTATTTATGAAAGGAAGAGACTTTCCTTATTATTTGAAATTTCACTCTCTTCAGTGGTAACTTTGTCTCTTGTGAGGTGTCTGTATTAAGATAAACGTTTTTAACCTAAGTTGACGACTTTGTCTCATTGCCCCACCGAACACACACACGAGTCCCCGAGTCGGTACAGGTTAAGAAACACTGGGTACCTGACATCTGAGGAGACAGGTACCTTAAAAAGTCCGTTCTTATGACATACGATTACAATTCAGTGAAGTCAGTACAGGCTGAGACAGGTTGGGGTATCTGTCGTCGGGTGGTCCGAGGAGGTAGGTGTCCTGAGGGGTCCGTTCTTATGACCTCACCCAACGGCAAACAGTCCACGATAAAGGAGGAGGTCCCCTAGAAGGGTTGGGTCCACAGTTTGGCAACAGAGGACTCAGAGGACGTAACTGTCCACCTAAGAAATGGTGACTCGGTGGACCTTTCGGGTTGTCACCGAATTTATTATGATTTCACGAAAATTCATAAACTTTGTTTCCTGTAAATTATCACCTTGATCGAACTACTACCTTACCAAATCTCTTCAGTTCACCCACTACGTAGTCGGGTACCTACGTGTCGTCATCCCCATGATAGAGGAATATCTTGTTACCTCCTACGTAACGAGGACTTTGAGTCCCGACCACCATGTTTTCTTTAGTCGGTCTCCACGGTGGTTCCGTCTCCCTCTTTATGGGACCAAAGAAGGAAGATTGTTTCCGTCCAGTGTCCTCTCGGACTCTTTATTTATCGGGTACCCCAAACTCTTCACGTTCTTCCGTTACTCACGTAGACTCTAGTAGTTTGAGACCTGGTCGTAAAATTAACCACCTTGATTCCCTTTATATTAACTGATCGTTCAGTCTAAATTCCATTAAGTTCTGTTCGGACTTAGGACTTTTATAACACTACTAGTTAATAGAATTAACATAAAAGAGACTCGAAGTCTTGGTAGTGATTGTTTTTCTCTCGACAGTTTCTACCTCTGAATAAGGGATTTGGGGAGAGTCCATTCCGACACCCCCGGACTCCTTGATACTAATCCTGACACCCGGAATGGGAAGGGTCAGTGTCCTCTGCCATATTCCCGAGTGAAGAACAACAGAATGAAAACGAAAAAAAGGGGGTTTACACCGTTAAGATGGGTAGAAGTAGTAATATAAACCATAAAACTCTACCTCTCCTCGTACAGAAAATTTCCACTAGGATTATTATACATAGGATAATCCACACATCTTCCAGACACAAAAGAGAGAAACACAAGAGAGACAGACTCTCTCAGACCCTGGTACCCCTTTTTTTTTTTTCTATGACACTGGAAAAAGTGGAAAATCTTAAAAATATAAACTAACTAGTAGGGATAGACCAAGAAAGTATTTTATAGTTTAACTTTTATTTTTATTTGGACAACACTCTAACAGACAAAACAATAGAGAATAGAAAAAAATTTGAAATTAAATATAACTTCATATCGGTCAAATGTTACAACACTATCAAAGTCCACCTGTCGTCCCCCTGAGTCAGTATATATATATATATATATATATATATATATATATATCTGTACATAGGAAAGAGGAGATTTGAGGTCAGGGTGGGTTCGATGGTGTATTGTAACTCGTCTCAAGGGACACGATATGTCATTCTGAAACAACCAATAGTTAAAATTTATCTCGGCCGTGATACTGACAACTCCCACGAAAGAGTTTTCAGTCTCTCTCCATGTCGAAGACGGATCAGAACTCTCCGAGTGGAAACCCAGGTTTGGTGGTATGAAACTCTTTTGATTAATGGGTACCCTTCTTAGATACACACCCATAGGACCGGTTAAGTCGACTTTCAGTCATAGTTGGTTCATACTCATTGACTCAGAAGTCTACTAAGGTCGGTGGTCGGAAATGCGGTAAAGGTGATTGAGGTTCTCCTCGTCTCTACTGTACGGGGTGGTTCGAGAACGATTTGAAGTCTCTGTTTATTTACAGTAACAAAATTCGGTGACTCAAAGTCTCACCAAATACTGAGTTATCATCTACTGGTCTTGTGTTCAACTAATTTGTATGTTTTGAATGTTCAATCAGTTTATAACGGTCTGTATTATGTAGTGCAAGCTGATCCTTTTTTACACGAAGAGTTCGTTACGACCCACATGGTAAAATGAATCATTGATCTAAACTAAAACAAAAGACGAAGAACCCTTCACATTTATGTAAAAGTCAACATTTACCCTATTGACATAAATGATCTATGTCTTTTACACTCTTAATAGACACGTATAGATTTCAATGTAACGTTGGTCTTGAAAGGATAGAGGGAAAACTATTTGAATGGTCACTATCTATAGTCTAATCGACTTACTCTCCCCTTGTCTAGAGTTGAAGTATACCTAAATAAGTTGTACCTCACGGGTATTACTCGGTGAACAATAAGCTTCACGACCTCTATCTCGTCACTTGTTTCGGCAATTTTAACAGACGGGTGTACTTCGTATGTACGCGCCTTAATCTTTCCTTCACTGAGATTTCTAGACAAGTAATTCCTTATATTTTACCCCAGTTCCATTTCTCCTCAAACCAAATCTCTGAAATAACTTTTCGACAACCGTACATATAACCAGTCCTCTCTGGTTCAATACAATACCATTGTTTAAACGTGTCTACTCAGTCTACAGTCTGTGTACATTCTACAGTACCTAGAACAACGTATTCCCGGTCTTTTGGAGTCGTCCGTTTCCTACTTCTACTTGTGTGTATCCAGACACGACACGACCCGATTCACCGAAGTCAACACAGGCTGAGAGACGTTGGGATACCTGGTATGTATCGGACGGCACAGGTGGAAGTCTCCTAGAAGGGTTGGATCCCTACTTTAAAGGAAGGAATGTAGGGGACATGACCGTCCACTCAAGAAATGTTGACCGCGGTGGGCCCTTCTTGGGGGAGTTTTCTTCATTCGTTATCGTTAGTATGACTACTCGTCGGAATTTATCTCAGTCTTAGACTTGGGTTCGTTGGACCGGAGTCTCGGAGACATGAAAGATGGTGTAATTTATATATTGTTTATCTAACTTTACCAGATCTATCTTTTAGTCGGGGGTTTCTTCTTCTCTTTCGTTTTCACAATTGAAAAAACGGTCTTGTGGTTTTTTTCTTTACGATAAACAGGTAAACAAATACATGGTTTATAAGAACTTATAGGTGGTGCATGTTTGAAGGTACGATCTGTGGTCTTTTTATGTTTACCTTTTCTATTTGAAAGACAGGAATCCCTTAAGTGTCGGGTCAGTTCCTCTTTCTGTTCATTTATCCGTTACAAAGTAAAAGACTTTTCTTCTTATGATGGTGAAGGAAGAAAGGGACTACCGAGTCGGCATTTCTTATTCGGACTTTACGTCCTCTGGATCCAAACTAAGTACCCAGTCCTTCTAGACGACCTCTTCCTTTATCGTTACGTGAGGTCATAAGAACAAACCCTTTAGGGTACCTGTCTCCTTGGACCGTCCGATGTCAAGTACGCTAGCGTTTTCTCAGTCTGTACTGACTCGATGATTTGTTGTTATTGTTGAAGGAATTCTCGTTTCAGGAAAGGATGCATAGAAAGAAGGAAAGAAGGGGAGAGGGAAGGAAAGAAGGAAAAACGGAAAAAGTAAGGAAGAGATAAGAGTTATGAACAGAGTTGACCATATAGTTCAACGTCCTTTCTGTTACATAATTGTTTTACAAATTATGTTGTTTACGTTTTCGTCAAAAAGTCCGTCAATATAAAACATCACTGGATCATATTTAAACTCTTATACTGTCAATTCGGTTTTAATCTTACGAAGACTTCTCTATAATAATAATGATTTCCTATTTATAATAGGAGTCTTCAGTAATAAATAAAGAAATAGTGGGTTCAGAAAGTAGATACGTCTGTGACAATCTTCTGGTTAAAAGAAATTCATAATACGAAATCATATATATTCATTGTACTTATTGTGATTCAATTATTCTTTCTTCTATAAATGATGTTAACTCAGTTATGATTTCTATACATGATACATTATAAATATTTGAGTTTTCGTACCGAGTATAAGTTCTCATTATAAACAAGACTTTCAGACCGTTGAATTATAAATCGATTCATTTTACTCGTTGATGAGGTTTTACTATTCTCATGTACAAATGGTAAAACCATAGACCTTCCTCAAGACGGAACATAGAGTTTGTTTAACCCGTAGGAAAATATAAATGTACTTATATATAACTTTTTAGGGACAACTATGTTTGATTTTCTTTTTTATTACTATGATAGAAAGTTTGATAGACTAAATTTTGGTAACAGTAGAATACTGGTCAAGTACGTATTCCACCACACGTATGATTCAGTGACGTCAGTACAGGCTGAGAAACACTGGGGGACCTGACATCGGGTGGTCCGAGGAGACAGGTACCTTAAGAGGTCCGTTCTTATGACCTCACCCGACGGTAAAGGAGGAAGGCCAATAGAAGGACTGGGTCCCTAACTTAGACGTAGAGAACATAGAGGACATAACGGTCCGTCTAAGAAATGGTGTTTACGGCGGACTCCTCGGGTAATAATGTACTTTACAATAATTTTACCAAATCAGTTTAAGTCAGTTCAACACGTGTACATGAATTAGTAGTGTTGTTTAAGATTATAAACGTATTCAACTTAAACTCAAGTACAATCAATAACAATAAAAGGGGTAGTCAAATGATATCCTACTTTCTTCAATTCCGGTCACGTCGGTCGAGGACAAAAAAAACAGAAAGGTGACTATAGTAATTTTGTCTTAATGGTTTAACCACCACAGTCATAGAAGTACTATCTGAAACGGTTTCTTTTAAAGTTCACCTTCTTTACAGGACGGTGAGGTTCGTGTCTACTTGGGGGTTCCTCACCTTGAGCAGACCAAAACACTTCCTTCACAGTGTACACTCACCTTGTGTTCTAGTGTTCAACCACACAATCGTCGGCTGCCGATTTACCCTGGAACTTAACGATGGAAAGCTCTCTAAAAATGAAGATAATCCACCTCCTCCTTTTGTTGGGTTTAAGGTCCAGTCAAACTGTTCCTTTTCAACTAAGTACCTAACCCAGTAGACTGTCCATAAAAGTCGGTGTATTTATTCCATTTAGGAACCTGACTTCCGGAACTTCACTGTGACATCTACGACTACTTTTAAACGAATAAAAATCCGTGGTCAATGACCTTTTCCTTATGGTTTTCGTCTGTAGAGACACTTACCAGGTCGTGACCTCTTTTAAGAAGTCTGATTTACTGTTATTGTCTTCAGACTTTTAAAGTGAAATTTGTCTTTAGACATGTCTGTGGACATACGGGACGTTTGGTGTAGACTTCTACGAAGACGTATTAGTATTTACTCCTAAGAATTGAACGACTTCTCCTGGTCTAGTTTTTGGTGGGGTGACACAACTCAAACTTAAGATCGGTTCGTGGTCGTCGGAAGAACTTAAATGAAATATGAAAAAAATAAACTATTAAAAATAAACGAAAGTCAAACACCTTTTCACTCTCCTTCTATATTAAGAAACCAGTTTCTTATTGTAATATTGTAACCAGTTTTGATATCTACGTTCACTGTTGAGTTTGAACGAATTCATTTTTACATTTAAATCACCCGATTGTATTCACCCTAAAAAGTACCATTTAGAAGTACCTAGACCCTAATTTTACTATGTCCGAACGTGATAGAAGGAGAGAAAAGAAGGTGTAACACCCCCCTTTTACCGGGGGTGTTGAATCCTTGGGGTTGACTTTCTATGTCGAGAAGGTACTATCGATACTTTCGTCTTAGGACACTTGAAACTCCACTTTTCGATGGACGATGGGGAGTCAGAGTGACTTTGACTAAGTTCATAGGAGAAAACACTGATTTTATCCACCTCATTGATGAGGGGTATCCATTTGCCTGAAAAGAGTGGTCATCGTATCATCCTATGTGCCTCTTGATAAGTAACAGATGGATCGTTTTTATGTGAGAACTGGGGTGTCTACATTTGACCCACATGACTTGTTCACACTACATTCCTCACACTAATGTCACTGTTAATTCTATACAGAGGATGGAACCGAAACTTTACATAAGTCAAGTCCAGTAGAGAGACAAAGTGTTCTTAGGAACTCGTCTGAGTACTCAAAATACCAATGAGTGTTTTTTATTTTCAGGAAGTCCATACCGTCATCATTCGTCAAATTAAATTCTTAATCTTACCGGGTCATGTTTTATACTTTGTTAAAATTTAAAGTAAATCGTAGTTTGTAAGAAAAATAGGATTTGACTCTGGACGAAAGAGACCTCTGTACAGTACCCCTTCACCGTCGCCCCCTATCACTCCCCTGTCTTTTTCACAGGGAGACGAGAGCCGGAAATGAAAAGGAGAGAAGTCTTTAAGGAATTACATGTTCGAGAGAGAGGGTGTCTTGGGAACTGAGTCTGTCTGTCTGTCCACTTAAAGAGAAGGTCTACCAGAAGATGGTAAGACAGGCGTGGAATCTAGACATACATCCCGAAGGGTCCGTCTCGATCACCACTTCTTGGACGGACGGTCACGTCCTCTGTACTCTGTCCGTCCACACTAGGGACCCAACCCTTCTAGGGGACCTCCTCCCGTACCGTTAGGTGAGGTTATACAAACGGACCTCTTACAGTACCTGTCTCCTCGGACCACCCGATACCAGGGAGCCTATCGTTTCTCAACCTGCACTGACTTCGCTGAATCGTGTCGTATCGGATCGTGTGTCGTGTCAACAGAGGTTTGTGTTAAAAGGACAGAGAGAAGGGTTTACCGAATAATTCGGACCGAGACGGAAGAATGTAAGGAGAAGATTGTAACAGTGGTCCTGTTTATGTGGGACTAAGTAAGCTTACAGGAGACTGGTGTCGTTAACGTTGTAAAGAAAGTCTACAGTGGTCTAGAGACTTCAAGCGAATCTCAATGCCAGTGCAGGTGACGACCTGAACAGTTTGTGAGTTCTTTCTGTTTGACCTACCTTACTTAAGACAGTACCCGAGATAATGGATTCCAACCGTAAGCTTCCAAATTCAAACGATTCAACCGATAAAACGGACATAAAGGTCGGGGTCCGTCTTCTGTACCTGTACGTTCGGACCTTTTGAAAGGCGATTTGGTTGGTGCCTTGAGACCCTGAGACCACCCTCGTTTCCGTCAGGTAGTCGATGGGATATTACTCCGGGACGAGGACATACTTCGTGGGGGTCGTATACCTCCTACCCATTGGCGACATTACCAGTAATCGCTGTAGTCGTAGTTGGTGACGTCTCTTTCCTGGGTCGTCTTGGTATAGGGTGGGGTTAAGACCCATGGAAAAAATTTTTCAGTGCTTTTTAATATTTCGTAGATAATTTTATAATACATATTAGACAAAACAAAAGACAATGTACTTCTTAAATAATAATAAGAGACTAAAGAATGGTTAATTTTAACAGTTTATCGTATCGATTATCACTAAGTAATTATGACTGAATTTTAGAAAATCAGACACATGTCAAAAGATATATGAATAGTGATAAGAAAAAAGAACTTGATAAAGGAAGATAAAAGGTTTATCTTAAATGACTTTTACACTCTGTTATGTAAAAGGTACGTTTCTTTTTCATGTAATCAAACTTTGTCTTCGGTATGTATCATAGATAAATAATAAAAGTCGTAAAAAAGGGAAATATTCTAACACAAAGAGTGTCTACAAATACAGAACTAGACATTCTCACTTAATCGACCCATAACGGTGAAAACTTGTCAACCACCGAGGTTACGAAACGTTGACAGAACATTCACGACGTGGTTTTATCTGTTCGAGAGAAAATTCACAAGTTACGTCTTAAACTTTTGTTTTTACGTAAACTTACTTATGACACGTAAATTGGTCTTTGACTTACAGTATAGTTAATACTTAAGTCTTCCTTTCAAAATTTTGATTGTACATTAAGTCGGACACATTATATCACACTTATGTGTCATGTAAGTGATTCACGTGAATTTTCTAGTTTTCACAAGGTGGTCTTTGTATTACATTCGGTGTTTACATTAAATTTTTAAAAGGTCATCAGTGTGTTTTCTCCTTAATTATAATTAAACCACTTCAATTATTATATAAATTAGGTTATATAGTTTTTATAATATTAAAATGGTACATTAATTATCTTTTTTATGACTCTATGAAACGTACGAAGACAAAAGGAGTCGTAGGTTACACACAAAACATGAATGTCTTAGAGAGTCAAACCTGATCGGTGAAAAGTTCACGAACTGTCGACGGACGCCGATCACGGATGGGACAACCACTCAAACCCACATTTCATTGATTGTCGTTGGGACGATAAGTCCAATCTGTGTTAGATACTTTATAACCTACCTTTAAGTAAAAATACTTACTTTAAGACATTTCCTTTATAATAAAAACGGGACTAAAATCAAGATTCCAACTTCGAGAAGCATCTCTTTTAGTGGGTGCTCTGAAGAGTCAAAATTACTTTACGCTTTCCTTACACACCAAATCGATCATCGTGAACTCAAACACAATAACCGTAAAAATCCCTAAAAGTACTGATTTTCTAAAGACCTAAAGAGATCCCGATAACCACGGAAGTATAAAATCTGTCTAACATTTTAAAGGAGGTACGAAGAGAAACTGAAGACCAAGAGGAGAAGGCGTAAAGGTCTTAAATCGAGTGGTGCAAGAAAGTACACCGTAAATGTTTCAGATAAGTCTAAGTCAACAAACCAGTGGGTGATGTCCGACGACAATAACAGATGTAATACTTCTCGTATCGGAGAGTTTAGTTTGATCGACCCAAACCTCAGGACCGAAGTGGTGATTAAGCAACACACGAGAACTCGGTTGATGTATGAGAAACACGAAGTCAACTGTAGATTTTTTACGTCTTTTACTATTACCAACCGAGAACTCAACACTTCTAATTTATTCTATACAATCACGATCTATAGATTATGTGTTGTTCGGAGTTGAACGGACACAGAATCAAGTTACAAATCTAGAAAATTCTCCATGGTAACAGGAGAAAATAGTTAAGATATTATAAATTGTTTTATTTAACCGTGATTCGTATGTAAACCCAAAGAGACCACCAGTCGCCATTTTCTTAGGCGGACAATTACGTCCTCTGCGTCCAAACTAGGGACCCAACCCTTCTAGCGGACCTCTTCCTTCACCGTTGGGTGAGGACATAAGAACGGACCTCTCAGGGTACCTGTCTCCTCGGACCGTCCGATGTCAAGTACCCCAGCGTTTTCTCACTCTGTACTGAATCACTGATTTGTTGTTGTATGTAAACAACTGACTAACTAAATACCGACACGACGACGACGACGATTCAACGAAGTCAGCACAGGCTGAGACACGTTGGGGTATCTACCGCCGGATGGTCCGAGGAGGCAGGGACCCTAAGAGGTCCGTTCTTATGACCTCACCCAACGGTAAAGGAAGAGGTTGCGTATGTACGTACGATTCAGCGAAGTCAGCACCGACTGAGATACACTGAGATACCTGTCGTCGGGTGGTCCGAGGAGTCAGGTGTCCTAAGAGATCCGTTCTTATGACCTCACCCAACGGTAAAGGAAGAGGTATACCGACACGTGTACACCATAGAATCAACGGGTCATCCATAGTTTGACACTAGGAATGTGACCTTCACACCTCAGAATTGGGGACTTGGTGGTCCCTTCGGGATCTGGAAATGTAAAATTAGTATTTCACTCCTTAAAGTAACCTTCTACAAAGAGTAAATATGTCTATTGAATTATTTTGTGTCAGATCCAGTCAGAAGGAGTCTTAAGTTCTCTCTGAGAAAACTTATAAAGTGTTCCTTTCACGATTCCTTCGTGTTACTGACTTCACGTACTGAGACCTATCGTAAAACCTTTCATACTAAAGTTTCTGGTCAGGACCCACAAGTAACCTTCCTGACTACAACTCCGACTTTGAGGTCATGAAACCGGTGGACTACACTTCTCGACTGAGTAACCTTTTCTGGGACTACGACCCTTTCTAACTCCCGTCCTCCTCTTCCCCTACTGTCTCCTACTCTTCCAACCTACCGTAGTAGCTGAGCTACCTGTACCCAAAGCCACCTGAGACCCTCAACCACTACCTGTCCCTCCGGACCGCACGACGTTAAGTACCCCAGTGTTTCTCAGTCTGCGATGACTCACTGACTTGACTTGATTAAAGTTTCATTTATATACTAAAAGAGTAAAGAGGGGACACGACGAATAAGAAATAATATATCCTAGATAAAGTAACGATTCCTTCCGTCTTTAAATTGAAAAATTCACATTAACCAGACATGTAGATATTTTGTATAGTCGATCCACTAATACCACACGATCGATAATAACAATATAACCCTAATGTACCTCTTTGTTTAGTAATTTCTCTGACTCTTGTCATTTAATCAAGACTCGAAACCACTTATTTGAACTGAACGATGAATTTGTACATCTCTAACTTGTACGAAAAGATCGATCAGTTCTTACAAATAATCAAGGAGTTAACATTTAACTCCAAAAATGTATTTTTTTAGATCTTGTAGACCTTTTTGTTCAGTAGACATGGTAAAACACATTAGATTAAGTTTTATTAGTAAATCCCTCCTTCTCCTTTGTTTTTGGTCATTCGACCATTGTTAAGGTTTTCGTCGATGATCTTTTTATAAACACATTACTAATCATAGAACCTAAAAAGTTAACTACCCGTAAACGGTAGACACCGGTGTTGACAATCTAGATAAAGATCTGTCATTTTTAGACCCTATTCAGTCCTTGACCTTTGATGATACTTTCTGTAGTACAACTTATTAAACTACTTT
Source organism: Capra ibex (assembly GCA_006410555.1). NCBI lineage: Eukaryota > Metazoa > Chordata > Mammalia > Artiodactyla > Bovidae > Capra > Capra ibex. The sequence goes on along the minus strand of SJYO01048061.1, from coordinate 11,887,482 downwards.
AAAATGTCATTCTTATACAACATCAGTGTAAAACTAAGAGGTAGGAAAATTATAAGTACTTATCTAAATAAGACACAAACGTCAAACATCCGTGAACTCTAGAACATTGATTGAAGAATAAAATACAAGCCGAGAGAAAACATAAATTGATTGAACGAAAAACTTCCCTGGCTGAAAGTGTAAACTTGAGTGTCTCCGAAAAAAAAAAAAAAAAATTAGTCTCCGAAAACGTCTTATCGATTCACACCCTTCAACTTCGAACCTAACCCGACCATCATCAATCTTACTACTTCTCACTTAGGGTCTTTAAAAGGATTACCTCTTAACTATTATATTACTAACTGGTGTACATATACAAATTTCTCTTTCCTTGTGGACACTGTATTGTGTTATTATACTTACCCCGAAGGGACCACAGGTCACCAATTCTGAACCACGAAGATTACGTCTCCCACGTCTTAGTTAAGGACCAACCCTTGATTCCAGTACGTACGATTTCCGGACACATCGGAATTTTTTGTTAATCGTTAAGTCAGACTTTACAACACTACTTTTCACTACTTTGATTCCGTGAACCTATTCTAAAAAAAGAAAATAAATTACTACTTTCACAATATTAAACTCTCATCTTCCGACTACCTACGTCAAGAACTTCTTAAAGATCCCTTCACTTTCGTCCGTCCGTCAACTCCTGCTTGTCTGTATAACATTCGTCTTTTGTCTCGGTTCTGTAACAAACTACCGTTTGTAAAACAATACTTGGTGTTTATCAACCGACACCTCGAGGGGCTTTGTCTCGAGGTATCAGACGGTCCCGTCTTTTTTTGAACCACTCGTGTAATTTTCAAATAAACAAGGCACAAAAGACGAAGACTAATTTTAAAGGATCGTTCTTTTTTTTTTCAAAATCGAAATTGACATTTACATATCTACAAAATAACACGTTTGAGACGATGTCCAAAATAAAACCCAGAATGTCTATTCGATCTTTCCTTTTATTCTCATTATATAATTTTAATAAAAAGTACCTATTTTAAATTTTTAATACTCTATATTATAAAACAAGTTCCTTAATCATTAACAACACTCTTAGTCTTTTCTTCACATTGTAATTCCTTCGGAATCACAAATCACCCGTTCCTACTGAGAGAAAAAAGTATAAAGTCACTTTTAATTGGTATTGTTTTTTCGTTAGAGTCGAGAAGTGTAAAGATGAAAATGAAGAAAATAAATGAAATTGAATTGAAGAAATTCACACACACATACACGTATACATTACACATTCACACACACACNCTTAATCATTAACAACACTCTTAGTCTTTTCTTCACATTGTATTTCCTTCGGAATCACAAATCACCCGTTCCTACTGAGAGAAAAAAGTATAAAGTCACTTTTAATTGGTATTGTTTTTTCGTTAGAGTCGAGAAGTGTAAAGATGAAAATGAAGAAAATAAATGAAATTGAATTGAAGAAATTCACACACACATACACGTATACATTACACATTCACACACACACAAAGGAAGAATTTGTTAAAGAACTAATCTCGTCAAGTTCAAACATTACGGACAATGTCCTGGAAATTTATAAGTAAAACTTTAAAAGACTAACAAACTCTTGTTTATGATTACAAGACACTTCACTTTGAACGAGTCAATACAGACTGAGAAACCTGAGACATGTCAGGCACCTTAAGAGGTCCGGTCTTATGACCTCACCCATCGGAAAGGGAAGAGGTCCCCTAGAAGGGTTGGGTCCCTTGTTTGGGTCCAGAGGGTGTAACCTCCGTCTAAGAAACGGTCGATTCGGTGTACCCACGAAACTCCGATGTTTTTACTTAAAAAATAACTAAGACATGTGTTCAGGAAGTGAGATCACCTCCACTCTTTAGTTCTGTATACTTGATAGTATACATTATTACTCCACTATTTACGCCAGCTTCTCCTTGTTTACTTCATTATGTTCTTACCTCCTCCCCTAGTACCGACGGTATATTCTATTTCACCAAAGTACTTGTTACTCATATTAAACTCTGTACAAATCCCTGACCTTTATTTCCAGATCCTTGGTTGTTGAATCAGTTTCCGTGTTTCTACCCTTTTCTTCACCACACTACACTGAAGTTACTTCGTACAAAATTTTTTCTTGTCACTTTTTGTTAAGTCTTCTCTATCCAACCCAAAGTCGAGTTTTGCCTGGACCTTACCGTGTGACATTACTTGTTACCACACAACAACTCCGGAAATTACTCGTCTCATTGTCACGATCCCGTTACCAATTCTCGTGTCAGTCTAGTCCGTCTGGACACAAGGTTTAGGTAAAGACGACAAGTGACCGAAACACTGGAGGAGTTCAATACATTGAAGAGACTCGGAATTTAAGAAAGTACACACATTATCCTTGATATTAACATGGATGTCCCATATCGTACCTAATTGCTTTTTCACTCGTAATTTGTAAATGGTGTCTCGGACCGTACATCATTTTTTTTTCCGATGACGATTATAGTCATCACGATTATTTATATTATTCTATCGGAACTGAAAACGTAATACACGATGACAACGACGACTCAGTGAAGTCAGCACAGACTGAGACACGTTGGGGTATCTACCGTCGGGTGGTCCGAGGGGGTAGGGACCCTAAGAGGTCCGTTCTTGTGACCTCACCCAACGGTAAAGGAAGAGGTTACGTACTTTCACTTTTCACTTTCACTTCAGTGAGTCAGCACAAACTGGGAGTCGCTGGGGTACCTGACGTCGGAAGGTCCGAAGAGGTAGGTACCCTAAAAGGTCCGTTCTCATGACCTCACCCCACGGTAACGGAAGAAGTAACGTAATACACTTTGACAAAATTTAGGACTCAATGGGTTTAGTACTCTGTTCTGGTGGATGGTGGAAAGAACTTCGGCGTCTGAATAAAAGATACAATAATGCGATCATTTCACTACGAATTTGAATAGGTTCGGTCCAAAGTCGTTATACACTTGGCACTTGAAGGTCTACAAGTTCGTCCATAATCTTTTCCGTCTCCTTGGTCTCTAGTTGTGCTTCTATTAGTACTACTACACTAGCGAGTGGACCTTGGTCTATAGGACCTTACCCTTCAGTTCACCCGGAATTTTTCGTAGTGACTCTTGTTTCGATCACCTCCACTACCTTAAGGTCAACTCGATAAAGTTTAGGACTTTCAACTACGACACTTTCACGACGTGAGTTATACGGTTGTTGAAACCTTTTGAGTCGTCACCGGTGTCCTGATCTTTTGTAGTCAAAATTAAGGTCAGGGTTTTTTTCCGTCACGGTTTCTTACGAGTTTGATGGTGTGTTAACGTAAGTAGAGTGTACGATGATTTCATTACGAGTTTTAAGAGGTTCGGTCCGAAGTCGTTGTGTACTTGGTACTTGAAGGTCTACAAGTTCGACCAAAATCTTTTCCGTCTTGTAGGCGACCTAGTACCTTTTTCGTTCTCTCAAGGTCTTTTTTAGATAAAGACGAAATAACTGATACGGTTTCGGAAACTGACACACCTAGTGTTATTTGACACCTTTTAAGACTTTCTCTACCCTTATGGTCTGGTGGACTAGACGGAGAACTCTTTCGATATACGTCCAGTCCTTCGTTGTCAATCTTGACCTGTACCTTGTTGTCTGACCAAGGTTTATCCTTTTCCTCATGCAGTTCCGACATATAACAGTGGGACGAATAACTTGAAGATACGTCTCATGTAGTACTCTTTGCGACCCGACCTTCTTTGTGTTCGACCTTAGTTCTAACGACCCTCTTTATAGTTATTGGAGTCTATACGTCTACTGTGGTGGGAATACTGTCTTTCACTTCTCCTTGAGATTTCGGAGAACTACTTTCACTTTCTCCTCTCACTTTTTTAAGCGAATTTCGAGTTGTAAGTCTTTTGCTTCTAGTACCGTAGGCCAGGGTAGTGAAGTACCCTTTATCTACCCTTTGGTCACCTTTGTCACAGTCTGAAATAAAAAAACCTGAGGTTTTAGTGACGTCTACCAATAACGTCGGTACTTTAATTTTCTACGAATGAGGAACCTCCCCTGAAAAGACCACCGAGTCTACCATTTCGTAGACGGATGTTACGTCCTCTGGGACCAAGTTAGGGACCCAACCCTTCTAGAGGACCTCTTCCTTTATCGTTGGGCGAGGTCATAAGAAAGGACCTCTTAGGGTACCTGCCTTCTCGGACCATCCGATGTCAGGTACCCCAGCGTTTCTCAGCCTGTGTTGACTCACTGAAAGAAAGTGAAAGTGAAATGAGGAACCTTCCTTTCAATATTAGTTGGATCTGTCGTATAATTTTTCATCTCTGTAATGATACGGTTGTTTCCAGACAGATCAATTCCGATACCAAAAAGGTCATCAGTACATGCCTACACTCTCAACCTGACACTTCTTTCGACTCGCGACTTCTTAACTAAGAAAACTTGACACCACAACCTCTTCTGAGAACTCTCAGGGAACCTGACGTTCCTCTAGGTTGGTCAGGTAAGATTTCCTCTAGTCAGGACCCACAAGAAACCTTCCTTACTACGACTTCGACTTTGAGGTCATGAAACGCGTGGAGTACGCTTCTCAACTGAGTAACCTTTTCTGAAACTACGACCCTCCCTAACCCCCGTCCTCCTCTTCCCCTGCTGTCTCCTACTCTACCGACCTACCGTAGTGGCTGAGCTACCTACACTCCAACCTACTTGAGACCCTCAACCACTACCTGTCCCTCCGGACCGCACGACGTTAATTACCCCAGCGTTTCTCAACCTGTGCTGACTCACTGACTTAACTTCACTTGACTTGTGTTTTTTATGACGTCTCTTTGAATGTCCCTACGAAAACAAGTTCATTATTATTACATTGTCGTTGTAAATAAAATTAATGTCGTGAAAGGTTTACTTGTATGTTTGTCGTGTTTGTACAGTCATAGTGTAAAAAACCAGGGAAACCGAGAAAAATCCATCAACAACTCTAAATGACAAATATAAAAGTGATGAGTGACAAGTCTCACAGAACCAAAACGGAGGAGAGGAATCGGAGAGACTAAGGGGAAGTTTGTTCAATGACCTCCTCTCCCCTTACGACTCCGGTACACCCGTCCTCGAGTCTCTCGTCCTCCTCCCGACTACCCTTGAGTCATGGAAGACTTATTGAACTTCCCGGACCATACGAAGGTGAATTGACGAAGTTGGGTGACCGAGTCTGAAGAGTTTAACGTAAGTCCTTTTAATTAATTGAACCTGTATTTCTAAGTACAAATTATTTTTAAATGACTCGGCGTTTTACTCGTCAGTATTTGAGGATAACTTATAGGTTTTTAATTTTTTTTTTAGATTTTTAGAGAACACTATCGTTACAAGTCAAGTCAAGTTAGCGAACTAACACAGTCTGAGACACGTTACGGTACCTGGTGTCGTGTGGTCCGAAGGGACCGGTTGTGGTTGAGGGGTTAGAACGAGTTTTAGTATAGGTAGTTCAACCACTACGGTAGGTTGGTAGAGTAGGAGATAGTAAGGGAAGAGGATGACGGAAGTTAGAAAGGGTCGTAGTCTCAGAAAAGGTTACTCAGTCAAGAAGTGTAGTCCACCGGTTTCATAACCTCAAAGTCGAAGTTGTAGTCAGCAAGGTCTCTTGTGAGTCCTGACTAGAGGAAATCTTACCTGACCAACCTAGAAGAACGTCAGGTTCCCTGAGAGTTGTCAGAAGAAGTTGTGGTGTCGAGTTTTCGTAGTTAAGAAACCACGAGTCGAAAGAAATATCAGGTTGAGAGCGTAGGTATGTACTGATGACCTTTTTGGTATCGGAACTGATCTGTCTGGAAACAACCGTTTCATTACAGAGACGAAAACTTATACGAGAGATCCAACTAGTATCGAAAAGAAGGTTCCCCTTTCGTAGAAAATTAAAGTACCGACGTCAATGGTAAACGTCACTAAAACCTCGGGGGGTTTTATTTCAGACTGTGACAAAGGTAACAAACGAGGAGATAAACGGTACTTCACTAGTCTGGTCTACGGTACTAGAAGCAAAAGACTTACAACTCAAAATCCGGTTGAAAAAGTGAGAGAAGAAAGTGAAAGTAGTTCTCCGAGAAATCAAGAAGAAACGAAAGACGGTGTTCCCACCGTAGTAGACGCATAGACTCCAATAACCATAAAGAGGGTCCTTAGAACTAAGGTCGAACACGAAGTAGGTCGGACCGTAAAGCGTACTACATGAGACGTATATTCAATTTATTCGTCCCACTGTTATATGTCGGAACTACATAAGGAAAGGGATAGACTATGGTAAGACAACAAGGTACAGGTCAAGATTGACAACGAAGTACTGGACGTATGTCTAAAGAGTCCTCCGTCCAGTCCACCAGACCATAAGGGTAGAGAAAGTCTTAAAAGGTGTCAAACAACACTAGGTGTGTCAGTTTCCGAAACCGTATCAGTCATTTCGTCTTTATATACAAAAAGACCTTTAGAGAACGAAAAAGCTACTAGGTCACCTACAACCGTTAAACTAGAGACCAAGGAGACGGAAAAGATTTTGGTCGAACTTGTAGACCTGTAAGTGACAAATACATGACAACTTCGGATCGAACCTCTTAAAACTCGTAAGGAAACGATCACACACTCTACTCACGTCAACACACTGTCAAACTTGTAAGAACCGTAACGGAAAGAAACGTCGACCTTACTTTTGACAAAAGGTCAGGACACCGGTGACGGCTCAAAAGGTTTAAACGACCGTATAACTCACGTCGTGAAAGTGTCGTAGTAGAAAATCCCAAACTTTATCGAGTTAACCTTAAGGTAGTGAAGACGATCGAAACAAGTACCACTACGAAGGATTCCGGGTGAACTGAAGGGTAAGGTCCTACAGACCGAGATCCACTCACTAGTGTGGTAGTACCAATAGACCAAGTACTTCTAGAAATTCGTAAAAGAGTATCCGGAAAAACGAAGGTGAGCAGAAAATCAAATAGAAGGAGATTACACCCCCTTACATCTAAAGAAAATACTCCTGTAACACCTTAAAATAAGCGAATTTTACGAATAAAAGTCTAATGTTCATACTTAACCTTTTTAGACTAAGATATTTTTACTTTCATTATTTGGTCTTTATTGTTCAATCACATAAAAATAGTAGAATAAATGAAACGTCGAAAATGACACCGACATTAGTACTAGACAGATGTAAAATTAGAATCAAAAGAGTAAGTTATAAGGAGTTCAATAGATGTTAAGAATTTCATATTTAAAATGGCTGTTACAATGTAAGATAGTATAACTACTACACTATATACCTAATACAAAATAATCAAGAGACTCTCGTACTTAGATACGAAAGTTTTGGGATACTTAGAGTCGTATGAATGTATCTATAGGGGAATCTATGTTACCGAATAGTATTCCTCTATAAACATGAAATAATATTTCAAAGATAAACTAAGTTCACATCAAACTTTATAAGTTTTCTTGTACATAATTCGTTAACGGGCTCTGTTTGTTGGACGAAGAACTCGGAAGACAGATCACTTCGGTAACGTCGGAACGAAACGTGTGACTAGTCCCGTCGACATTGTGCAATACCAGGAATGAACAAATACACGAACGGACAGGGAGACTTAACATGCAAAAAACTCCTTCTCTACCGTACACTAAGTCGAGATGTAGAGATCAAGACATGAACTTCGTCTCGGACCGACCATCCACGAAACTACAACCTTACTTAGTCACTTTACTAAGTCCCGTGTAACCACAACTATTTCTTCAGTCACCCCAAACCAGACTTACTCACCAAATCCATTACGAAAACTCTAAGACTCCCTCGTAAGTGATACAATTTACAGACCTGCCCCACCAGAACGTCTAGATCACACTACCAAAGAGGTCAAAAAGAGATCCATTATAGACTTCACTCTTACTCCTTACGTCTTACGTCCCTTACACAAAACTTAAAACTTTAGGCATTTGAAAAAAAAGGAGAAGACCTCTCCGTATTCGATTAATCACTTACGGTTCCGTGTCAATTTTTAGAACAACGAAATACTAACATCTCTTGTAAGGTATTTCCTAATAAACACTAATCAATAAACCTAAATTTTTCTATTTCGTCCGCTATCTTAGACATATAACATCTATAGAGAGACGTCTTATGAATATAAAAGGAGAAGTATTTCTCGTCGTCTCTAGTAAGACATAAATCAAAGGTAACAATTATACAGTACCCGGTTTATTAGTTATAAAACTGAACGTATCATGCACAATACAAGTTATCTATAAACAGTCAGTTACTTTATTGAATACAAACTTTTATTCGTTACTTATAACCATACTAAAATCAAAATATTAATATGAAAATATTTGTAATTACAAAAGGATCTAATATTCAATTTAAAACAACATAATACTACTTAAGTTACCGTTAATCTGGTCATCTGTTATACTGAATTTTAATTATCAAACAGATCAATAGATGTGAGTTTGAAGACTTCTCGTTTATAGTTTACACAATAGTAATAATTTAATAGTAGTCGGTCGGAAGAATTAGTATAAGTTTACCTTACTCATCCCTATAATCGTAGGTAAGGGTAATCAAATGAAAGATTATCCCGTCATTTGTAGATTCAGAGGATACTATTAACCAATCGGAAAATTCTACGACGACGTTCGGAAAGAAAGTCCGTAACTAAGTTGTTTGTGAATGACTCAAGGATCTAGGAAACTTGTTACACCCCGTCGAATTCTAAAAGAATCCCTTTGTTTTGTATTGGTGTATTATTGAATTCATTACTATATATTGACTTGTCGTTTATTACTAACCGTGCTATTACATCCTTTGAACTCGAAAATTTCTTTCTCTCTTTCTTCCTTCATTAAGATCCAAGTTGACTACGAATATTCATCTTTACTTGTTCCATATAACGTCTCCCACCGTTTATTACTTAAAGAGAGGGAGACCTTCTTTGTTAGTCAAGTACATCCTTTCTCACCTAAACTTCGTTTCCTTTCCCAAAAGTAAGTCAGATTTATAACTCGAACGAATTCACACAAAACTTTTAATGAGACCTAGGGTTTGGTTCTTAGATAAAAACCTACTTCGGGTCCTTAGATATTATACTACGACCATAAGGGACTTGATATAAACTTCTTTGTGTCTCAATCAATCTCCGACCTCAGACGGTAGTTAATTATTAAGTTAAGTTCCCTGAAAGAACCATCAGATCACCAATTCTGAGGTAGGAAGGTTACGTCCCCTGTGAGTAAACTAGCGACCAGTCCCTTGATTCTAGGGTGTACGACACGTGACGTCGGTTAAAAAAAAATTTATTAAGTTAAGTTATTATAAAATTAAAAATTTTTATCTTATGTCCGTACTATGTTTGACTTACTGGACTCGGGTCCTCCTACTAAGTCTAGTCCTTCTCTAAAAATCCGTTATTCGAGGGACCTTATATTACGTTAGTTGACGATTGAATTACTCTTTCTCACTCTATCAACCTTACTTTTTCTCTTGATACCCTCTTTCTACCTATTTAACGGTTCAGAATATTAAATATAATGTGTTTCTGTAATCTCCTCTCTCTCCAATACTTGTAAGTCCTAACCGTTTTTACTAAAATAATTACTTTTCTTGTCTGAAGTCCCACGACACAATTAATTAATTCTTTGGGTGCCTACTCCCTCTCACATTTGACGTCCCTTCTGGGATTCCAGGGAAAACACTTTTAGTTCAAACTCTATTACCATCCTACACGACACGACACGGATCAGTAAGTCAGCACAGGCTGAGAAACACTGGGGTACCCGACATCGGGCGGTCCGAAGAGACAGGTATCCTAAGAGGTCCGTTCTTATGACTCACCCAACGGTACGGAAGGGGGTTCCCCTAGAAGGGTTGGGTCCTTAGCTTGGTCCCAGAGGACGTAACGTCCGTCTAAGAAATGGTCGACTCGATGGTCCCTTCGGGATTACCATCCTATGGGTGTAATTTTTCGTCTCCTCCATCTCCTCTCCCGCCTGGTCCTCCCTTTCCGGACACTTATGACTCGTGTCCACGGTTTTCACTTCCATACTCTCGGTCAACGACGACGACGACGATTCAGCGAAGTCAACACAGGCTGAGACACGATGGGGTATCTGCCGTCGGGTACTCCGAGAGGGCAGGGACCCTAAGAGGTCCGTTCTTGTGACCTCACCCAACGGTAAAGGAAGAGGTCACGTACTTTCACTTTTCACTCTCACTTCAGCGAAGTCAGCACAGGCTGAGACACGCTGGGGTATCTACCGTCGGGTGCTCCGAGGGGACAGGGACCCTAAGAGGTCCGTTCTTGTGACCTCACCCAACGGTAAAGGAAGAGGTCACGTACTTTCACTTTTCACTCTCACTTCAGCGAAGTCAGCACAGGCTGAAACACGCTGGGGTATCTGCCGTCGGGTGCTCCGAGGGGGCAGGGACCCTAAGAGGTCCGTTCTTGTGACCTCACCCAACTGTAAAGGAAGAGGTTACTTAATTTCACTTTTCGTTTTCACTTCAGCGAGTAAGCACGGACTGAGAATCACTGGGGTACCTGACGTCGGATGGTCGGAGGAGGCAGGCACCCTAAAAGGTCCGTCCTCAAGACCTCACCCCACGGTAACGAAAGAGGCACTCTTGGTCAATCCAAGACCCATAAGTACCATAAGTAACGGATCCTGACGGTATTGAACAATGGGTGTTATCGGTGCTTGAGACACCGAATTGTGTTATCTTACAAAAAGGAGGGTGTCAAGTTTTCCGGTCTCAGACTTTAGTCCTACAGTCGTCCAAACCAAAGAGGACCTCTGAGAGAAGGTCGAAATCCACCAACATCGTTAGGAACCGTAAGGAACCTCACATCGACGGAGTGAGTCAGAGTCGGAGGGAGAAGTGTAGCAAAAAGGGAGAGGGAGAGACACAGGAAAGGACAAGAATTTTCCTGTGATCAGTGACCTAAATCCTGAGTACGATTTATTTAGATCCTATTAAAGTAGAGCTATAGGAATTAATTAATGTAGACGTTTTCGGGACAAAGGTTTATTAAAGTGTAAGACTCCAACACCCACCTGCACTTAAAAAACTCCCCTTGTAATTAGTTTGGTCGTGTAGGAGGATCTTTATACATCATTTCCTTCTCGTTCAGTATTGCAGATTCGGGACCCTGTATGATTCGTAATCCTCTGTCCTTTCCCCCTCTTTCTCCGTCTTCTTATTTTCTCCTTTGCCTCTCGATCCTCGAGATCCTACCATGACGGTTCGTTCGACCTCTCAATCTCTGAAAGTCTCTCCCGTATCGTTGGAGTCCAAACCGTCTAGTACGTTTTTTTTAACCTGTTTACACTAAATACTCGTAGTTCTTTTGTCAAGGTTCTAGTAAACTCTTATACCTGTCTTTTTCTTCTCACTCCCTTTTAACCCTACTTTATATAATATCCTTTAAGTCATCGAGACTACCTCAAAGGGAGGGGGTTCTATCCTTTCTGGTCTTATGTCAAGAGGAGGTTCTCGTCTTTCAACCGTTAATACATTTTAGAGTGGTCCGTGTTGGTCTCCCTCTCAACAAGAGAGAAGAGTGTTTTAGACCTAGTTCTTCTCTTAAGTTTTCACCAGTCTCGTTCCCTAAAGAAGAAAGACGGACTCTCGTACTTGACGAACATGGAAAAGTATACGTTTATATTCCTCAATCTGACTTACGATTAATTTAACGTTTCTTAAACATTTCACTACAGTGTAAATCCCCATCAATTATTCCGGACAAGTACCTGGAATAAATATTTATCGTTTCTAATTTGTATACTATTTTCCTTAAAAATCGACCTTGTTAATTTCTAGTTAATACTGTTACCATGTACCGTCACTTTCGGAGACCTTTTCGAACGGAGGAGCAATTAGTTTCTATTAATAGTTAATACTCCGAAATAGTAATCATCACAGATGTGAAACGTAGAATTTTTCGACTACTATTAATCAACGGTCAAGAACGACATTTACGAGTAATACAAGACTCTCCACATGACAAAGGAAAATTTTACTGAAAATCCAGTACTGGAACTCACTGAATCTGAGACAGGGACGTGACTCAACTTTAGTTCGAGGAAAAACGGTAATGGGCGGGAGGGGGGACGGTGGTGTTCTATTAAACTCTCCATATATTTACGATTTATTATACTTCTTTGTCATGATACTTATACTTCGTTCGTTTTCTAAAATCAAACTTATCAATGACTCAAATCTCCTACTCAAATAACAGGATTGATGTAGGTTCTACATTGATTGTCTAGTCCTTAAGTACTGTCCATAAAAAGGTTACCTCTTCTTTGTATTACAGACAAATAATTCATGAATATACTTGGTTCTTAACTTTTTGTATGAAGTGTATACAATAGAGTCAATTGGGATAGTTATTGTAATATTGTGTCCATAACATAAATGAGGAACAAAATGTATCCATTATTCCTACCTCCGGTAGGGTCCACCGGACCACCATTTCTTAGGTGGACGGTTACGTCGTCTGAGGACAAACTATGAACCCAACCCTCCTATGGGAATTCTTCCTTTACCGTTGGGTGAGGTCATAAGAACGGACCTTTTAGGGTACCTGTCTCCTCTGACCGTCCGATATAACAGGTACCCCAGTGTTTTCTCAACCTGTACTGAATCACGGATTTGTTGTTGTTGTTCTTCCTTTCTCATAGTCTCACCAAATTGTTGAACAGGTTTTACTGTGTCTATTACTTATTAGTAAGACCTTTTATGAATTACATATCATAATTTTAAGTAGAATAGACTTATCTAATTATAAATTCTATAATATTATAGACTTCGACGTCCTTTTGTTAATCTTTTGGTCAAGAACTTGAGACTTGATTTATTAATGAAACTATCATTGTAATTTGAAAATTCTGTAACTGGAGTCTAAAAATAGTGTCTTTTCCTTTACTTTTCTTCACTTTGTCTGTAGTCTCTAAATAACTTTCAGTTTATGGTCTACTACGTTATAGGTGTGTATTAAAATTAGGTCTTCAATATTGGACCAAAATTTTCACAAATAACTATGATAAGATAGTCTATCACTATAAAAGGAGAAACTTCCATTATGTTTTATTTCGTCAACTTAACTTCAATTCCGACTGATGACGAATTTTTATTAGTTTCTTTAGATGATATCCCGTGAACTCTTGTAGTCTGAGTATGCCCGGTTTAAGTAAGTCATTTCAATACCTACACGTGTTCTGTATCAGTCGGTGACTAGTCTTCCATCTCCACCCGTACTGTCCAAGAGATCTGGAGTGTTCCGAATATCAGGTCGTCTATGTCAAAACGTCGGGAAATCAAAAGTGTAATTTGTTGGTCGTCGTTTGTCCATATGTAAAAAAAAATCGGATCAAATTAAATACTTTTTACAAAAAAGCAAAATATACCCTATCATATAATTGTACAAGATCTATTCACTTAAATAAATTACGTCAACAGAAAGAAATTTTATAACCGTATTAATTACTACTTTAACTTAAAATTTACACCTAAAATGAGTAAACAATTAGTTTTTATCAACCCTAGTATATATAATCAACCACGTTTATAGATGTAAACGTTTACTCCCTTTAAACATGACATAAGGAAAAGTGGTATTACATGATGTTTTCATCTTCACTTTGAGCGAGGGCTAAGAAACACTGAGGTTCCTGATATGTCAGGTACCTTAAGAGGTCCGGTCTTATGACTTCACCAATCGGAAACGGAATAGGTCCCCTAGAAGGGTAGGGTCCTTAGCTTGGATTCAGAGGGTGTAACAACCACCTAAGAACTGGTCGACTCGGTGGTCCCTTCGGGGATATTACATGATATCAAATGTGTACATTACATATAGTATTGAAACCTTTTGTCAAAAATGTAAGAATCTATATCTGATCCCGAAGGGATCACCGAGTCGACCATTTCTTAGACAGACGTTACGTCCTCTGGACTCAAACTAGAGACACAACCCTTCTAGGGGACCTCTTCCCTTACCGATGGGTAAGGTCATAAGACCGGACCTCTTAGGGTACCTGACATATCAGGTACCCGAGCGTTTCTCGACCTGTGCTGACTCGCTGAAGTGAAAGAAAGAAAGGTCTATATCTGATCTTCTTTTAATAAACTTCCTTAAATCAAAATATTCGAGTAACTTACAAGGACCCAAGGAAGGAAAACACAGAAAAGATTTCGAAAGTAAGAGTAAATCTTGTCGATTATATAAAGAAAGAGTCATTTAAGAGACTTTCTTTCATTTGACAGAAAGTAATCTTTGACGTTCGTGTCTTGGTCCATTTTAATTTATGTCATACTTTATGAAAACTTTGAAGGCATGTCCTTGTCAACCAAATAGATTACGAAAAACTCTTTATCAATGTAACAGTAACGGAACTTCGTATATATGACACTCTATTACTGTACACGTAGATTTTATAAAGTTTTAGTGACTATTTGTACATGACCACTAATCTTCTCCTCCAAAAAGTTTAGCCTTTACATGTAATCGTCATCTAAGAAAATCCTTCCCAAGCGAACTTTTGCACAAACGACTAGTGTTTCAGTCAAAGGGTGACTGAGGGTTCATGTAAAGTTGAATCCCAGACCAAAACTCCTAAAATACCTTACAACATTAAACGGTGGTCAAGAGCGGACGTCCGTCGAAAAAGAGTTGGTAACGAGAGAACTGGATTCCTCTGTTGTCCTCTCCTAGGGAGTTAAAGGAAGACTAATGAACCACCCTCTTTAAGTAAAGATCCAAGTTGACCCCGACTGGAGGTTAAACCGAGGGAAATTATCCTGTCACAAATCTTCTCACTCTTCCATCCTGTTCCGTTTTCAGTCCTAAAAAACCCCTCTTGTCGATCGACCTTCGTAAACATAACGGAAGATGAATGGAGTAACTACTTCCTTCCCAGGGAAAATTAATTCAGGGATCAATTATACTCTACCGGTTTGTGTACTACCCGTCTACTCTGTCGTCAAATATAATTAGTGTGTGTCAGGTCCCTTTCTTCTGTGGCGTACGGTACGTCCCGGTGTGTCCCCAGGTGAGCCTTCGTCCCGACACTGTCCGTCCGAAACATTACTGCTCTCCTAATCCACTGGGGACCAAGAGTACCTCCTGCACTAACTGAACAAACTATTAAAGTCACCTGACATTCCTTCTCTTTGGTCAACCCAACCTCTATTCTACCCTACCTCGACCAGACCGACTATCCCTTCGACCAGACCCTCCCTAGAAAAGGACGACCCATGCCATCCCCAGTATAGACCGTTCACGTCTTGTGTGGACATCTGGAAACCCTGGGGTCCTCCGAGGTTCTACAGTTCCGTCGTGTACCATAAAATCGGGAATGTTATATCAAGAGTACTAACTTTCAAAGGCCTCCCTCTTCGGTCCTCGTTCATCCTGGAGTCCGCCGATACCTCCTTCTATGACAACTCGATCCCAACCTCGGTGACGTCCAGAAACCTGGTGATACCTCTACTCCAGACGACTGATATGGTTTCCTTTTCGTCCCTCATGGTCCCAAAGATGGGTATATACTATCTAACTCAGTCCCCGGTGTTTTGTCCACAGACCACACGTCTCATCCTCTCCACCATCGACTCCCTCACGTCTTCGACCGTACGGACCGAAGGTAAATTAGAGAAGTATGAAGACAAAGGAGTACTCAACATATTATCATTGACAGAGTACTCCACCGACTTTGTAATTTACTCTATCATTATGGACATTGGGGAACTTTTTATAATTGATAATTAAAACTAACCCATGTCCTCAATTGAAGTTGGTCAAAGACTCCCACTCGAAATCACCGGTCATAATCGGATTTAACTGTCAGTATAACCTCCCGTTACACCATAGTAGTCTAGAGGATTCGGTACAACCTCAAATAAAGAGAAATACTCCACAACTCAACTGTGTGACATTTACCAATGAATCTTCGAAATGTAAATCTTCTTATGATTTCACATAAAATTTATTACTGGTAAATCTCTAAGAAGATTCTCATAAAGTTTTCGTTTTGTGTTACGGATAATATATTTTCCATAAGTTATTTACAAATAACTTATTGGAAACTTTTTACTCCGTAATAGTGATAGTTTAATATCTTTAAGAAGGAACGAAGTAGACATTAGAAATGTCCATTTAACTAGTTTTCTAATATCATGTCACACATCTCCAAAACGAGATCCCACAAGTACATTTTCCGTGAAACCATAATATAAGACCAACCTTCTTCGTTCAAACAGAAGTTCAAGTAGGTACCAATCATCGTCATTTCTTATTTCTCCATCTTTATTTTATTAATCAAAAACATTCACCCCCGTAAAATGTACCTGATTTGCATAAATAAAAGAGTAATCTGGGATGAGGTAAAGATATATATTGAAAGGTAGATTAATAAGACGACTTTATTTAACGTTTTTGTACCTCTTCTCTCGAACGAATGTACGGAGACATTAAGGATAATACGGAATCGCATATCAAAGAATTTTTATGTCATATACAAGTTAGTCATGAAGATTCAACTAATCAAAAATGACTTGGTGGTTATTAAGAGTTACAAACACTAAAAAGGGGAACATTCTGTCTAACAAAATCTCTAAGGTTCACTTACTTAACCTGGTTCATTTGCGACTCTAGGAAAATCACGATGAGACACTACTAGTTTAGTTAGTTCCTCTTTCGAACCAATTCTTCTTTTTCTTCAAGCCCTTTTTGGATCCCTAAAACCTGAAGGCACACCAAGTCACCAACTCTCAGACGGACGGTTACGTCCCCTACACCCAAACTAGGGACCACACCCTTCTAGGGTGTATGGCACCCCGTTGACCCGGGTACACAGTGCTGATGACTTCGGGAACACGGGATCTCGAGTACGGTGCTCTTCGGTGAAGTTACTCCTCGGGTGCTGTCGTTGGTCTCTCATCGGGGGCGAACCCCGTTGATCTCTTTCGGTCACGTGTCGTTGTTTCTGGGTCGTGTCGGTTTTAGTTTATTTATAATTTTTTCTCTTTTAGATCCCCGAATAATCGGAATTATAATTGTATATTCCTGAATTGTATATTCATTGTAAAATGACTTAATTGGGTTATCCAAGAAACCATACCGTACCTCACCAACTCCTCTCGGGTACCAATTATCGTTTGTAAGACCTAAAGTTCCGGAGCCAAACTAAAGACCAAGATGGTAAATTATCGAAACAACCGGAACCCGTTTAGTGAAGTGGAGAGACTCGGACAATGGAGTAGACATTTTCTCGCTGTTATCACCATTGATGAAATATCCCAACAATATTTCTAATTTACTTACTGAAGTCAAGTCAAGTCAAGTCAACGAGTCAACACAGGCTGAGAAACGCTGGGGTACTTAGCGTCGTGCGGTCCGAAGGGACAGGTAGTGGTTGAGGGCCTCAAGTGAGTCTGAGTACAGGTAACTCAGTCACTACGGTAGGTCGGTAGAGTAGGAGACGGCAGGGGAAGAGAGAAAGGGGGTCAGGGAGGGTCGTAGTCTCAGAAAAGGTCACTCAGTTGAGAAGCGTACTCCACCGGTTTCATGACCTCAAAGTCGAAATCGTAGTAAGGAAGGTTCCTTTAGGGTCCCGAGTCTTACCTAACCAACCTAGAGAAACGTCAGAATCATAGGAATTTTTCGTGAATCTTATAACAAACCGTAGATTCGTGTCATGTGTAAGAGTACCAGTAAGAAAATAAAAGAACATCCATCTCGACTGAAGGTTTATCAGAAAGGTGTGAACCACCAATCCCTTCTTCTAAGTACCCCCATCATAGGTGGTAAAGGGGGAAGTCCTATGTATATATTTCGAAACGAACTTCAGGAACTTAATTCGATAAAAATTTTAAGAGTAAATAACTTTTTCGTAGAATTTTTTGTAGATCATAAGTACCTTAACTACAGTTTTCGGTTCATTCGTGATAAAGGGACTTCTTCATAGAGTCGGTAACGGGGCCCTACCAAAATCTCGTTCGTTAGAGGACGACTTTCGAGACGGAAACTATAGTGGCCAGTAATTTTCAGAGTACTGTGAATTGATTCTGTTTTAATAAGTAGAGATAAAGAACCGTTTCCAAGTTTATACTCTTATTTAAGGGAAATTCACCAATCTCGTAAATATCAAGGGGACCGGACTACGAAAATTCATCAAAACAAAATGACCTCCTCCTGAAAGAAGTCCATGGATATCTTTTACTTTGTGAACAGCAAGTGTCCGAATCACAACTCAGTTAGTGTAAAGTCTTTGTGTGGACCGGAAACCGAAAACCAAAGATTACCTAAGGAAAACATTTAACTGTTTTAAGGAAACAGTAAAATTTTAGCAAATTTCAGAAGTAAAAGGAGAGAAGGAACACTCTTTGAGAGGACTCGTGAAAACGGAATCATTTAGAAACTCTTTACAAAAATTTTAACCTCTTCAGCATTTCGAGTCTTCCCGGGAATATCTATTTTTCATCCCTTCGTTTTATACTACGATTGTCCATTATTCTCTTCTTTGACCTAAAATGACAGATTCGTTCCTGCAATATGACAAATGTACATTAAAAATACTGAAGATTTAAGAAAGTCTTTTAACATTATGATTGTTTTTTATAAGGTTTCACCGTTGTATTTTGTTAAAAATTTTTCATCGAAGAGGACATGTGAGAAAAGTTTGATTCACGATAGCTCGGAGTGTTAACTCTAGAAATTCCTATTAAAAAAAAACATAAAACATAACACGGGTCTATGGTAAAGTACGTTAAGTTTATGTTTAAGGATACGTAACTTCTGGAGCTAAATATCCCTTCATAAAGTAGAATCAAGATCAACCATAAAGCGTATAGAACAGAAGAGCCTCGAGAAAAGTAGTCTGACAACCAGGGTCCTTACCTACCCCTCTCCCTCCAAGCCAAAGCAAAGCAAAGGAACGAAGTCCGTTGCGGCGAGCCCACAAAGAGGTCGGTCCCGGCGCACCTGTCGCCGAGTCGGCGCCCCGCCCACGCCGGGCACCGCAGCGCGCCCCCGCACCGAATTGGTGCCCCGCCCCGGACAGGTGTCTTGGCCCCGCCCCGGAAGGCGCCTCGCGCTGGGCGCCCGCTCAGAGTCCAACCGTCGACCGTCACGTCGGGAGCCGCTGCCGCGGCCACCGGTCTCGGCTCACGAGCGTCCGAGGCACGCCGAGGTCGGCAACAGGACCGAGCGTGGCGCGGTAGAGCGAGGGCGGCCTCTCCCTCTGGGCCGCCGCGAGACGGGCTCTTGTGGCGCCAGACAGAGCCCCGTGGAATCCTCTTCCACTTCGGCCCCAGAGTCTCGACGGCCTGAGGGCGGGCGGTGGCCTAGCGTGGCGGCTCCGAAAAGGTCGCAGACGTCGCGCCCCGCGCGCCCCTCTCACCCCAGGCGCCGCGCCCTTCCTCACTGACCCTGTGGCTCCTACCCGCGCGTCTGGACCGCGCACCCGAGAGCGACAGAGGAGGACGACCGAGAGCACCCCAGATAGGCTTCGCTCCCGCACGTCTCGACGCTTCTTCAAGCCTTTGAAAAGGTCCCCGCGGACCACCCTGGACAGTTCCCCGACGGCCTAAGCGGCGCCCGTCCATTCCGCGCCTGGCACCCTCTCCCGATCCGCGGACCCGCGCCCGACCCCGCAGGCCTCGCGCCTGGGACGTGACGAGTTCGAAAGCCTTACCGGAAAGCACCCTCTTCAACTGGAAAGTCCAGGAGGCTGGCGTGTTCCACGGAGGGCCTCTTCCCGCCACACCGGTAAGGCTCACGTCGCGTCGAGGCCCTCGAGGTCCTGAGACGGACGACGACTCGACTCGTGGCCCGCAAGCGAAGGGCGGGCCGAGGGAATCAGAGTGACTACGCAACGTTCTCCGGTCGTCTCGACTGTCGCTCCTTGTCGCGACGGACTGGCGCTAAGACAATGATCACCCTTGAAGGGGTCACGGGGCGGCCCCCCGGAGCCAAACGACGAAAGAGGGTGTCACCTACCTCAACCCAACCAGCGAGGTTCAAACTATGATTTTTGTGTTTGGACGTAATAGGAGGAAACGACCTCTTACCCCATGACTCGTCCCTCCGGCCACAGGAAACAATACTCCTGAGCCTCGGACACGTGAGTGGGACCACATTGAGACACGGGGCGAGAAATGCGGGCCCGTAGTTCAGGGAGGAACGTCCTTCGTTGAGTCACACGGAGAGCCTTGGTAACGCATCAACGTTGCGGACTTGCTACACGACCGTTGTCCGCTAGTTTATCTCACGTGGCCCCTCGGTGAATTGTGCCCACTCTAGATAGTCTGTCTCTAGCTTCCCCTTCCTTATGTCACTCACACCGGTCACACCTAAGACGAAGAACGCACGCGGACGTGGAAATGGTCGATAAGCCGCGGGGAGGCACGAAGACGCCCGCCTCAAGGTCATTGTAAGCCAGACCTTCTTATCTAGAATCAACAATTTGCGTTGCCGTCCACAGACCTCAATTCTAGAATGACCTCGTCACGTGGATTAATGCTCCGATTAACGGTTTACGACACTCGAATAACCGACCTGTCACTTGAACACCTCCTACGAACCCAGATTTAGACACGAGGAGACGGACACATCCCACTCCTCTGAACGACGATCGCGACCCCTCGGCATCGAGAAAGCGAACTAAAGAAAAGACCAATAGTTGAGGCAAGATCTCAGTAGGGTGTTCCTTTTAGACTCGTAAACCCGTGTCACTTAGGTAAAATCAAATGTACTGATCAAAAAATTTGTTTGTGTGTTTATATATAAACCTATGGACAAGGCATGATCCGTGAAAATGATCAACTCTGCCGTATCTACGAGAGTCGAATCCCGTCAAGACAGAAGTTCCCTATGGTGGTGGGGAACATTTGGCCAGCAAAATAAAGTCACGTAAACAAAGTAATTTTTTTGTTTTTGTTTTGTTTTGGAGTAAACGGTCATCGATTTCGTCGAATTCACTGACACAATCCCGCCACCCTCAGCCCCGCACCGTAACTCGACACTTTAGGAGTCGACTTATTAATCTAAAACGGGGGGGGGCAGGGTATTAAAACCGACTATACAAGGGTTTCACCTGTCAAATCCTGAACTAAAGAGGTGGGGAGAGATAGAGGCACAAAGGGCATGAACGATTTACATTATGTCACTAATCTTCCATAACGTTAAGATCTTAGGACACACACAAAGTAGAGAAATCTTCTTGAAACGTCTCATAGTTAGTGACCGTATTGTAAAATGACTTTGACTTCGACCCGGGATGTCATCTCTTCCTTTCTCATGAAGAAACACAAACGATGTGTACCGTGTTTTTTCTCGGTCCTACCGTCCGTAGAAAAGATTTTGTAAGACCAAACAAAGGGGTAACGATCATGAAAAGAAATAGACACTGAATTCCGTTACCTCCCGAGTATCTTCGTGGATGACTCCCCCGGTACGTCCCGACTTGAGAATCCCTGTAGTCACCACGACGACTTTTCTTCACGACTTAAGGAAACTGTAAACGTCATTCTTTTTCAGTGTACTTTCATAATAAGACTTAGTCTTAGTGGGTTATTGTTCGTGAGTGTAGACTTAAACTATATTAAGACTTAAAAAACAAAGAGATAATAACTAATGAAAAATAAACTTATTAATGTAATTTGACAAAGAAATTTGTAGCTACAGAGTGTAGAAAGGTGATTTAAAAAAAAGTAAAGGGGTAAACTCACTTAGTGTGTATGGTGTACCGAGTATTCACGAAAAGAAATAAAAACATAAATATATACTAGATATTGTAAATTAAACTAATTCATATCATCAACTTGGAATAAAAGATTTTAATGGGAGTTAGAGTTCTCTTTTGTATCAATTATAGATGTATCAGTAAGAGTGTATTCTTATCTTTATGATTATAAAAACAATCGTTCATGTACATAAATCGTGTATCTGAAAGTAACTGATTTCGATCAAGTAAATTTAAACTATAAACAAAAGGAACTCCCAATTAAAAAAAAAAAAAAAAAAAAAAAATCACGAAAGAACGTAAAGAACAGATGTTCACCAATTAAGGACTCTACGGACCGGTTTTACGGTAAATTTTTCATATTCGTCCATCTTATTGAAGAATGTCAAAGTAGGATATAAACACTGAAAATTTAGAAGACTTTTGATACAATGGGTTAAACTTTAATGATTTTCCCACTCTTGTCGGTAAATTCGACAAAGAGTCTAAGGTGAGTGGAAACAAGAGATGGGACGAGGTTAAGAAAATTCGGATAACTCGAGGATTCCTACAAACCTACTCTTTACATTTTTTCCTCTCTTCCACATTTACACTAATCTTAATGTCTAAAGGGACACAAGACTAAAATAAAGGATTCATCATCAGTTCCACGGGAAACGAGAACAAACAAAACAAGTCTTTTCTTGACAATCACTTTCACAGAAATAAAAATAAAATAAATGACCCCTCCTCCCTAGTACAAAAGGGTAACTTTAAGAGAAGTGTGTCCGTAATAAGAGGAAAAAATTTCTTCTATTAAGTCTTTCCTCTTCGAATATTTTTAGGTTCCGATTGAAGTCTATTAAATATATGGTTGATCAAAAATTTTACACTCTCATCGAACACGTTCCACTGAAAAAGAACCATCGAAACGGACATTTACCCTATCATTTTTATTTGAACCACACCGTTATAATTTAAAATTATAATAGTCTGTGAAACTTAACACGAGATATCAAACATAAAAAATTGATGAAAGTAATATTAGGTTAGAATATAACAGAAACTCCAGTCATAACAACGTATGAGTACGGGTTCTATTTGTTAGATGGACCACTAGAATCTCAAACTTTAATGTCTGTAAACCTAAGTTTTGATCCGGGACCGTGGACATAGAGACACTGACTCCATGTAGTCAATCGGAAAAACTTGGAGACAAAAGAGTGGACATTTTACCCTTATAACCAAGAATTTCCGAACAATGTTTCTACCTTACTTTATTATATACATATATTTTATCGTGCTTAGGTCCGTGTATCATGAGTTTTTACACAACGACAATAATGTCAAAAAATAAATTACAGGACTAACATTGACCTGAACTCGAAATTCCCACTTTAAAATCAAAACCTACAGATATTTAGTCTTGAATTTTTTTTTTTCATTCTTGATCAAAAAATTTTCAGTGTGTACTTTTTTTTTCAGTGTACTAACAAAGATTTTAACCCTTTATACAGAGATAGACTTTACTAAGAATAATCCAATACCACTTTTAAAACAAAGAAAAGTGCTTGATTACCTTTGAGTTTCTTTGGATAGACTCTACCATCAATAACCTAATACCACTTACAAAAAAAAGAAAAACACTTGATTACCTTTGATATTCTTTCTTTCGATAGACTTTACCATTACCATAAACAATCCAATACCCCTCATAAGACAAAGAAAGACACCTGACTCCCCTTGAGATTCTTTCTTTTGTCCGACGTGACACGGTGACGAGTGACATTGTGGGTCTCGGTGGACCACAAATATAAGTCTCTTCGCCTCCTCACACCCACTCCACCGAATCCAGTAGTGTGTTAATCTACCGACCACCGGTGTCAGTGAGTAACTGTCATTAGAGTTTGACCCTGAGAACACAAAAACACTTGATTGTGGGAGAAAACGACGAACCCGTCGTACCAATACCACTATGTTTCGGTACTTTCCCTGGGTGTCCGACTGTCGTTCCGTCTAATAATTATAGTCCTAACGGGACATGACTTTGAATGGTCGGTTCTTGGCGTTCTTTGTTCTACTCTCAGTTTGTTTGATCCAAAACGAACGACATCGTTCCCTCTAGTACGTCGAGTCCTTGACACCCACGGAACCATTCTCCGTCAACTCTCCCTGGAAAATGTCCTAGACCGGAACACGACCCACTGATGTTCCCAAATTCCTTCGTCCCGTTAAGTCCTTAACCCGCAGAAGTAATGAATGGATCCACAATCCTTCTAATTCTACTGCCCCCACCTACCCATTTTATCTATCGATCACCCTTGGAGGACATACCGGGTCCTTTGAGTCGAGCCACGAGGCACTACTGGATTTCCCTACTCTATCCCCTCACCCTTCCTCCAAGTCCTCCCTCCCTTATATACATATGTATGTCGACTAAGTGAAGTAGCATGTCGTTTTTGGTTGTCTTGTAACATTTGTTGATTTGGGGTTAAATTTGTCTTTCTACTCTCATCAACAGAAATTACTTCTTCGTCATCAGTGCGAACAACCAACCCTTCTCCCCTACAAGTCAGCAAAACACCGACATCTCAGAGGAACACCGGTAGGACGACGCAGTCTCCAGAGTCCACCGAAACAGGGTAGTAACGACAGAATAAGACTCGTCCAACAGAGACAACTCAACATTTGTAGTTCCGAATCAAGGTCACAGTCCCCTTGAACAGTGAAAGAGGAGACCTTTTAGATCGTGTACGGAACTACAGATTCTTTTACTATACAAAGAAAGAAAAAAAAAAAAAAACTTAAATCCGAAAATCACTTCGAATTATTACCCCTTCGTTCATGTCAAAAGATGAGATCCTGGTATCTAGTACTGACAGGCAGTCTCGGACTTAACATGATTAGTGTAGAAGAGAGTATCAGGTAAATGATCGTTTACATTTACAACACACGTGGGGTCGGGGAGAGGTGGGGGGAAATACGGTTCATAGATTATAAGGTATAAACAGATTAACCGGAATTCCTCCCCACGTCAAATCCCTTGAACTCTTACCGTAAAATATTAATATACGAGGGGGGTTGGTACTAAGGTCGAACGATCCTGAAAGATCTTGTACTTTAAGCCGAACAGACTATTCTTGTGGAAGAACCAAATATATCGTAAAGAAAATAATAATTGATCACATTTTGGTTCTCCTTGTAAAGTTGTTGGTCTACGATGAGGATTTGTCCGTACTAAATATTTAGTCACCGGAGAACTATATTGACAAGTTCTTTGGTGTTTAGGTAAAACAATTTTATCTCAGTACTCTCTGAAGTAAGTATACGAAACAACTTTACATAACGTTTGTACTTTAGGTCACATGAGTCAATTGATTGTTCTCGTTAAGTAAAATTATCTCTTATCGGTAACAGGTATAGATGGAAAGAAAATATTTTCGGACGGGCAGTCCGAAGTCTTCTTTTCTGTTTTCGTTAACACGAGAGTTAAGAAGACAAAAAGTCGAAATCTTTAGAGTTTAAAGTAGTTAATATGACGATTTTAGTAGGAATTTATTAATCAGTAAGAAGATACTTAGTGTCTTTTAATTGTGTCGAAAACTAATCGGAATAGTCCGAGTGTATGTCGATGGTACATTCAACTTACATATTACGTGGAAATGTCTTTCTTTTACTCTAAAAACATGAAAGTACCAAAATACTTTGTTAGATGTAAGAAAACTTTTAAATTTTATAACTTTTCATGTTTCTTTCGTTTTTATTAATATAGTCGGTCTTTATTGGTGGTTTTGGGGAAACTTAATAGAAAAGTTGTGGGAGTAGTTAGGAGACGAATCGTGTATGTATTAAAAACTTACTCGTATCCTAGTGAAATAGAAAGAAACATTGTGTGGAAAAGGTTACTATTTATAGGAAGCTTTGTATATAAAAAATCACTGATTCTAAGATGACATGTGAATTAACTTAAGAGATAACGATAACTTTTATATCCAAAGATCATAAACGATAGTATTTTAGTGTACCGATTTCTGTACTTTCCGTTTACACGGTTTGAGGAAGGAATGAGTATCGAAACGTTAGCATAGTAGACGTAAGTAAGTTGAAATCATAAAAAGTCACAGCCGTGGTAACTGGACACCCTAACATATTAAGAAACAACAACCGGTACCTCCTTCCACGACAGGATACCTAATAGTCCACGAATCTTTGAAGGGACTAGAAATGGAGGACCTACGGTCATCGTTACGGAACGGGAGAGGTCAAGCCTATTAGTCTCTACAGAGATCTGTAACGGTTTACTGGATCTTCTTCGTCTTAGTAGGACCAACTCTTGGTAACCGTATTTACAGGTTGGATACCTAGACAATGTGTTTAAGTAATACATCGACCAACCAAACGTTCGGAGTCCAGAGTCGAATTCACAGTCGAGGATCTCTTCGGAAAGAGACCAAAACCCGAAGGGACCCCGGAGTCACCATTTCTCAGGTAGATGGTTACGTCCTCTAAGTCCTCTAAACCCAAGTTAGGGACCCAGTCCTTCTAGAGGATTTCCTCCTTTACCGTTGGGTAAGATCATAAGAACTGACGTTTTAGGGTAGCTATGACCTCGGACCACCCGATGTCAGGGACCCCAACGTTTCTCAGTTTGTGCTGACTCGTACACCTTGTGTGCGTGAATGAAGAGTCCCAAGTGACTTGAGACAAGGGGAATCAAAGAAAGGACCGTGAACAGTACCACGGCATAAAGAAAAGAAAAATAACAACTAGAAAATGGTGATCTAACACACGTACTACTCCGATCTTTTACAGAAGACTCCGACCCACCTACCTATACTTTGGACACGTCAGCGTGTCCCAGGGTGTGAGTCTTCCCGGGGTGCGAACCAAATTACGAGACGACAAAGGTAGAACCCCAAACTTATTTCCCAGGGTCCAAAGGAAAAACACAACCCGGGACGACTAATACATCCGTCAGGTCAACGTATGGAACAAGTGATATCTTATAGACCACGAGTCTTGTACGGACTGTGTCTTATCCTCAACTTTACAAACAGCTTATGAAATCATTTCGAAGTTCATTCATTCATTCACTTTCAGTGAATCAGCACAGACTAAGAAACACTGGGGTACCTTATCAGGCATCTTAAGAGGTCCAGTCTTATGACCTCACCCATCGGAAAGGGAAGAGGTCCCCTAGAAGGGTTGGGTCCCTAACTTGGGTCCAGAAGACGTAACGTCCATCTAAGAAATGGTCGACTCGGTGGTCCCTTCGGGTTTCGAAGTTCCTCGAAGAATAAATTAGAAAATTTGGAGAGATTAAGAATTCATTTTGAGATCTTCAGTCAAGTATTGTAAGTTCTAAGATAACTATGTCACTAAAAAAATTTTTTACAAAATAGCACAATATATTTATCCAATTTTTGACCGGGGATGCATAAAATGAAGAAGGATTGAAGAACCCTGGTTGTCAGGTTTCGGATGGTCACGGTTTAAGTTTTAAAATGTATAGGTTAACGAAATTTATATTGTTTTCATTTGACTGGACGGAGAACTCTTTCGATATACGTCCAGTCCTTCGTTGTCAATCTTGACCTGTACCTTGTTGTCTGATCAAGGTTTATCTTTTTCCTCATACAGTTCCGACATATAACAGTGGGACGAATAAATTGAAGATACGTCTCATTCATGTAGTACTCTTTGTGACTCGACCTTCTTCGTGTTCGACCTTAGTTCTAACGGCCCTCTTTATAGTTATTGGAGTTTTTACGTCTACTGTGACGGGAATATCGTCTTTCACTTCTCCTTGATTTTTCGGACAACTACTTTCACTTTCTCCTCTCACTTTTTCAACCGAATTTCGAGTTGTAAGTCTTTTACTTCTAGTACCGTAGACCAGGGTAGTGAAGTACCCTTTATCTACCCCTTGGTCACCTTTGTCACAGTCTGAAATATAAAGACCCGAGGTTTTAGTGACGTCTACCACTGACATCGGTACTTTAATTTTCTGCGAATGAGGAACCTTCTTTTCAATACTGGTTGGATCCATCGTATAAGTTTTCGTCTCTGTAATGAAACGGTTGATTCCAGGCAGATCAGTTCCGATACCAAAAAGGTCATCAGTACATACCTACACTCTCAACCTGACACTTCTTTCGACTCCCGGTTTCTTAACTACGAAAACTTGACACCACAACCTCTTCTGAGAACTCTCAGGTAACCTGACGTTCCTCTAGGTTGGTCAGGTAAGACTTCCTCGGTCGGGACTCACAAAAAACCTTCCTTACTACTATTTCAACTTTGAGGTTATGAAACCGGTGGAGTACGCTTCTCAACTGAGTAACCTTTTCTGAGACTACGAACCTCCCTAACCCCCGTCCTCCTCTTCCCCTGCTGTCTCCTACTCTACCGACCTACCCTAGTGGCTGAACTACCTGTACTCAAACTTACTTGAGGCCCTCAACCACTACCTGTCCCTCCGAACCGCACGACGCTAAATACCCCAATGTTTCTTAACCTCTGCTGACTCGTTGACTTGACTTGACTTTGTAAAAATCAGGAAATCTCGGACAGACGGAACATATGAGGTGTTTCGACTTGAGCAAACGATCGGTAAGTATTTTGTTTGAGACCCCGACTTTTACTAGGGTCCAACGACAACGAGAAGTTTCGAGAAATGAGTCTGAAGTATAGAACACGTTTCGTTGTAGTGGACAAGTGTCCTCAACAACGACAAGTCGGCGAGTCAGTACAGACTGAAAAACACTGGAGTGCCTGACGTTGTACGACCCGAAGGGACAAGAAGTAAGAAAGGACCTCGAACGAGTTTGAGTACAGGTAACTCAGTCACTACGGTAGGTTGGTAGAGTAGGAGACAGTGGGTGAAGAGGAGGACGTTAAAGGTAGAGAGACCCTAAAAAAACGAAAGAAAGAAGGAGAAGACACACCATTAGGATATGGGGACAGAATAACGTAGAGAAGAGTACGTTGGACAATTTCACCCTGGGTTTATTTCGAGTAACAGTAGAACTCTAGGAAGAAAAGGAACTGGTTGGGATTTTAGGAGTGAGTGGTGTATGTGTAATCATAAATCAATAAAGGTCACATTCCAACCCTGAGTTTCATCGTTATGGTTAAAATTTACATACAGAACGGAAGACGATCTGATGTCCGATGAACTCTCGTCCTTGACACTAACTAAAAACAACAACAAGACACTAATCCGGTTTGAATTATTCAGCTAAAACTAAAAATCTTTATTAGAATATAAGGATCAATGAGTTATCCAAGTTAAATAACACAAATTAATAATAAAAAATGGACCATAATTATCTGACTCTTTATATCTTTCACTTCAAAAATTCTTATATAAGACTAGACCCGAATCAACACAACAACTTATTTAACAAATGTATCTCAATTATAGAAGAATGCATTGAGATCGTGTTTTTCACTGAATTACGAAAACAAATTTAAATTTCTGTAAAAATTGATAGAATCGATTGTAAAAACTTTATCTCATTTACTTAACGGTTTGTTTACAGATCTTCTTAAGGAATTTACGAGACTTTCCCTTCCTTCTAATAAATTGGAAATTCCCCAATTAAACGTTAACTACAGTAGTACATCTGTCACACTGACTCGAGAATCTTGTAATTGACTAAATAATGACCCTCTTACTTCTTTTTATTTTCACTGGTTGATATGAAATATAGACCGATACCTAATCGACTAAACACAAAATAAACTTACATACAAAACACTTTAACAAAGAAAGGTGTTCTTTTAACTATCATTCCTTGATCTTTTACTAAGTCAAAAAGGTAGAGGATGGGAACAATTAAGGTGTGACCCTCTTTCATATCTATAGAACTGATACCTTAATAAGGATTTGGTCCTCCTAGTAAATGATTTCCTGTGACTGAACCCCAGATCTAAGGTACACTGATTCAACTCACTGTTTTCCGAAAGTCTTCTTCGTTCTTTTATTGACGACAATTTAGTGTTTTGTACTATATACCATCTCCATATTGAACAGAGATTTCATAAGATTGTTCAGATTAAAATCTTGATGGGTAGATCCGAGGTCCTGAAAAATTACTATAGAATCTTAAAAAAAAAAGACATATTTAACACCAACCAATACATAAATCCTATAAAGAATCTTAATCAAAATCCTTTAAAATCAATTCATGAAGGGACCACCGAATCTACCATTTCGCAGACAAATGTTACGCCCTCTGGACCCAAACTAGGGACCCAGCCCTTCTAGGGGACCTCTTCCTTTACCGTTAGGTGAGGTCATGATAACGAACCTTTTAGGGTACCTGTTTCCTCGGACCATCCGATGTCAGGTACCCCAACGTTTCTCAGTCTGTGCTGACTCGCTGAAGTGGTCTTCCTAATGAATTTAGTCACGACTACTCTATACGTGTAAAACTATACCAGATCGATAATTGAATTTATACAAAGTTTATATCAGTATAAATTTTCGATCATTTGTAAAGAACAAAATATTAAATTTAACAAATAACGAGAAAAATCCCATTACCAAAACTTAATGGGACTTTTCCATTAAAACCCCATTAATGGACACGATACTATTGATCTAAATGAATGGAAAAATTACTAAGATATACCGTTATATTACTTTACTAGAAACCATCGATAGAAAAATCTCAAGTATCAGAAAAGAAAAAGGAACAGATTATCAAAGTTCCCTGAAATCAACCGTATTCAGGAAGTGATATCATAAGTAAAACCCCCTTCGATTCTTGACTCTTCTCTCAACCCATTTTTCGTATTGATCTCACACTGAAGTAACTAGTTTACTTGTATCTTTAATAAAGACCTACAGGAATAAGTAACGTATTTATGAGAAATTTACCCTCTGACAGTTATAATTTAATGGACAAGTCTAAATAAACGAAAAACTTGTTGAGAGAATAAACCATTCCAAATCTGGTTCAATGTAAAACAAGCAAAAGAAAACTAGTAACTTCGACGGACACAAATTACTCGACTTTGACTTCATCCAGTTATTTCACTTCTCTAATTATCAGACAAGAGGTGGTCCGAACCTCATGTAAAATGAGACCCCCCTTTTCAGTAAAGATTTTTTCTAAAAAACTAGTTGAATTTTCCATTTCCTTTAACTTTATCGTAACTGTCTCAGTTTTTCGACTCCTTAGGTACTCAAACAGTCTCGGGAGAAATAAATAGTCCGTTTCTGTGGACCAAGACCTAAACTCCAACAATTTATAAATTATAACTTAAATAGAAACCTGTATAGAATGTTTCTTTTGTTCCTTTTACTATCCATACTACCTTGTAACTTTTCAACCGTACCCTATTTATTTTCCCTTTAGTTCTGTAAAATTGAATGTTAAACAGGGTACAATACCAGGGTATAAAATCACTTACGATCACTTAAATCAAGACTTTAGTGAAATAGAACTGATGTAGTGAATAATTGATACACTGGAAGTCGTTTGTTGAGTTGAAGAGTTCCTGTCATATATCAGATAAGGAAAAGGGAAAGTACAAGGGGAGGACCGAGTCACCATTTCTTGAGTAGACGATTACGTCCTCTAAGTCCAAGTTAGAAACCCAACCCTTCTATGGGACTTCTTCCTCCACCGTTGGTAAGGTCATAAGAACGGACCCTTTGACGTACTTGTCTCCTCGGACCACCCGATGTCAGGGACCCCAACGTTTTCTCAGCCTGTCCTGAATCGCTGATTTGTTGTTGTTGTTGAAAAGTCATCAACTCTTGGTGTACCATACCACAGTTTTGAAACATTTGACATTATATTAGGTGTCATAATGTTTACATTAAGAAGTCAAGTCAAATCAAGTCAGTGATTCAGCACAGGTTGACAAACACTGGAGTACTTAGCGTCGTACGGTCCGGAGGGACAGGAAGTGGTTGAGGGCCTCAAGTGGGTTTGAGTACACGTAGCTCAGCCACTACGGTAGGTCGGTAGAGAGGAGACAGTAGGGGAAGAGGGGGACGGGGGTTAGGGAGGGTCGTAGTGCCAGAAAAGGTTACTCAGTTGAGAAACGTACTCCACCGGTTTCAAAACCTCAAAGTCGGAGTCGTAGTCAGGAAGGTCACTTTAGCGTCCTGACCAGAGGAAATCCTACCTGACCAACCTAGAGGAACGTCAGGTTCCCTGAGAGTTCCCAGAAGAGGTATGTGAATTTTTTAAGAAATATACTCTAGTCCCTCGTCCGTTTCATCTTTAAGAAAAAGAAGTACGTTTATTTTACGACTTGAAAGTCCATTAAAAGAGGGTAGTAAGTGAGAGTTTCATAAGTAGGATATGAGTGTCTTTTATCAGACAGAAAAGTAAGAAATCAAATCAATTATTTAATTAAATAATAAATATCAAATTAAGACAATCTTAGTTTAAACAAATAAGTATAATACATCAAATTTTTGGTTTCTGACTAGAAAACATTTCACTACAGTGACTTTAATGAAGATAATTCTAGTTCTTCCTCCACGAAACGGACCTTTGTACGACTAATTTACACCACTCCCTCTCCGAGATGTCGGACTCTAACTGTACCCCAGTAACGATAACAAGTCAACGATTCAGGACAGACTGATACTGGGGTACTTGACGTCGTACGATCCGAAAGGACAGGAAGTGATAGAGGGTCTCAAATGAGTTTGAGTACAGCTAACTCAGTCACTACGGTAGGTTGGTAGAGTAGGAGACGGTGGGGGAAGAGGAGGACGGGAGCTAGAAATTCGTAGTCCCAGAAAAGATTACTCAACCGTCAAACGTAGTCCATCGGTTTCTAACCTCGAAGTCGTAGTCAGGAAGGTTACTTATAAGTCCCAACTAAAGGAAATCCTAACTAATCAAACTAGAGGAGCGACTGGTACCCTGAGAGTTCTCAGAAGAGGTCGTGGTGTTAAGTCTTCGCAGTCCCCTCATCCTCAATCAAGAGATGACGCAAAACAGTGCACGAACGTACGACATCACGACGACCCACCAGAAACACACAGAGGACACAACCCCTACTCTTGCAAAAAGGGTATCTTTTCTATGTTTCCACCTCGTACGACCTTTCAGAGACGAACGAGGAAATCTCCCTGAAAAGTGAAACGAGACAAGGACCTACTGTAGTTTCCGTAAGACCGGAGACCGTCGGGTACCCTTCACCACCGATCTCTTCTGACCCGTTCACCTAACACCACACAAAGTCCAGAGTCGACCACTCCAGGGACTTCGGATTCAGGGAAATGGATTCGTGTGTCGAGGGAAGTCCACTGGAATGTCGAGAAACCTCAACCGATTGAACCCAAACGGTTATTCAAACAAACCTAACCATTCGACGACGTCTTGCTTGAAAAACCGGTGGAGTCATGAAAAAGGAGAGTAGGGGAGACTCCATCCTTTTTGAGGAAAAGATGTCAATAATCGATCTCACAACATCATAGGGAATTTCAAAAAGATATGGGACGTGAAATATTGTTTAAATAATCTATTAAGATAAACTCTATGGTTAAATAAAGTTCTAGGAAGGACACACTGTTTTGAAATGTATGTAATCTATAATTTGGGTGTCGAAAGTTTCTAGTAAACTAAACATTAATTTTACATGCCTTTGTATTTAGACTAGATCTCAACTAAATACTTACGAAAATCTTCAAGATTAGTTACCACTAGAGAAATAAGTATAAGTCCACAAAGCACTAGGACAAAGTCAATTAACAAAGAATGGGAAAGGAAAGGGAGTGAGGAAAATACTTCTTGTGATTACGACCGATTTAGAAATACAAAGTCCACGTTTATATTGATTTATCTATTGTGGGGCTTTATTTTGTTATCAAATTAGGGGTGATTGAGGGTATTAAGTTGGTTGTTGGTTTAGAGTGTCTTAGACAACGTGTTTACAAGGGCATTCAAGAGATGGGTGTTGATAACGGTGGTGGTACGAAATTGGATCATGGAAGAGTACCGACCTAGCAAGTCAGTCGGGTGTAGCTGTCAACCAGGAACGGTCAAGTAAAGGGTTAACTAAGAGACACTTTCATTTGCAATAGAAATAAAGAGTACAATTTAGGAAGTTTCTAAAGGGTAACGGAAAGAGATTTTTTTTTTTTTTTTTTTTTCCGTTTTTGTTGTTTTTTCACTAAGACAAAATTACACATTGAAGACACACTAATTTTTTTATTTGTAGAGTCACTTTATTTACCCCCTTTTGAGATACTGTTAAATAGACATTATGTGTCGTTGGTTTTCCAATCGTATGAATTAGTGCTTACTCGACAGTGTTTAACCAATGTTCCTATGATTATACTTTTTTCTTCTATTTCTCCTTTAAGTTTACTAATTTGCTGATTATACATCTGCTAATTCAGTATTGTCCTTTTTGTTAAAGAATCTTTATAATGTAACAGTTTCTAACTTTTATGACTATACATTGTAAGAACACTAATATAATCATCGTTTATATCGTGAGAGTGACTGTTTATGACTTTTTCCTCTAACTACTTCTAGCAGAGATGTAAGTCCCCCTTAAAACGTATATAATGAGTTTTAAACTTAAGACATATGGAAAACGGATAGTTAAGGTTAAATATCCTTTCACAAGATTGTTTTATTAACCTGTTTAATTTTGTATATGTATATACATATTATTCGACCAAATAACATGACTTTTAGGTGTCAATTAATCACGGATAATTTACTATTTAATATTTATTAGTACACTTGTAATTTGGGTCTGTCCATTTCGATACATAGATTTCTTCTTGTTCACTAAATACCGGGATAGTATCCTTTTTCGTTTAAAACGGAACTGAAATTTTTTTTTTTTTATCTTCCTTGGATAAACGTATAGTTAAATACATGTTTGTATGGAATTTGTTATACGTTTTTTATGGTAATTATCATTTATTGTAACCTTCCATCCCAATCCTACTCCTTTCAAATCTTCATTTTTACATGACATGTTTAAAGACACAGGAAATTTAAGAACTTTCTCTAAAAAAAAGTCACTATGTCTAAAAATTAAATCGGGTACCAATCATTATAAATACTTATATACACTGAGTGTAAATACCCTTGTAACTCTACTTCGAAACGTTAAGGTGCTAGACTCATAGAGACATATTATTACTGAAGTCCCAAGGACCCAAGTCGGTTACTGTCGTTACTTTGTCCGCCAGGGTAACGACAGATAGAATTACTAGAACTAAAGAAACCAAATCGAAGTACTAGACCGAAGAAGAAATCGAAGTATACGACAAAAAAGAGAGGTAAACCTTTCCGACCGAAAACTAGGACTCGATGGTATTCATTACAACGAGGAGTAGTCAATAAAGACCTGCATGACTCCACCAGATTTAATTGAAGTCTCGGTCTTTAACAAAGACTTCAATAGAGACTTAGTCCCATGAACCAATACCGGTACTAAAATTTCCGTTTATCTTTGTTGTCAAGAGAACCTGACATCACTGTCAGTCAACCAAATAACCAGGTCAAACAGAAGTAACCGTCATTAAAAGGTATAGTGAATTTCCACTATAAAGATTTACCATCTTGGGCTCTTGTAAGGGAAGATTTAATTAAGTTTACAAGTCTAAGTTCACCGTCTTCGGGTTGGTTTCGATAGACTTTAATTTTTTCCTTACGTAACCTTCATAATCATATAACTCCGTAGAGTTGCCTGTCACTTCTGTTTCCTTCTCGTTCCTAAGTGTACTCGATTTCTTTACTTTTAACTCTGCTCTCACAAATGTTTACAGAATGAGTAACTCCAATGTCCGAAAAAAGGACAACATTTCGTCGGTACAAGTATATCATCTTTTATACCGACGGTATATCGAAGAGGGTTTCCTCTCTTTGACGGGTCGAGAAAAACCATAGATGGGAAAATAACCAACACTCAGCTTTCTTCGTTCTCAGTTCACGTAACTCGTAGGACACTGATAGAGTTGCCCACTCTCAAATACTCAAGATTTTTTCCAATCAGACTCTGAATCCTCCTGGTCACTCAAACGAAAACCAGTTCCATAAACCTCCCGGAGATGTGTAAAACGGTCGACTCAGCATGTAACGGTAATCACGTAAGCTGGTTTGGTCTTTTAACTCTCACCATTCGTGTCACTTTCGTATTTTGACCTTTTTGATACGTCTGAACAACTTCACGGACTGGTCATTTTACCCAATGACCCAGTGACACTCGAAGGGTCCACCGAGTCACCATTTCTTAGGGGGACGGTCACGTCTCCTACGTTCTCTTCTCCCAAACTAGGAACCCAACCCTTCTAGGGAACCTGTTCCTTTACCGTTGGGTGAGGTCATAAGAACGACCCCTTTAAGGTAACTGTCTCCTCGGATCACTCGATGTCAGGTACCCCCGTCGTTTTCTCAATCTGTACTGATTCGATGATTTTTAATTTTTTTTTTTTCAAGTTCTCCTCAAGAGGTCCATCTCCAGTAGAAAAGGTTTTTCCGAAATTGGTGTCTTCTCCATCATTGGACAGACGTTCCTAATCACACTCTTGACAAGTCAGGTCACTATCTTGTATGCCTGGTACTGACTTTGTACAAAAATAGGCAACCAACCTTCCTCAACATACCTTGGGTAAACAGTCTGGAGTCTACCAGGTGATCGAACAAATTTTACGGACCCTCGTCACGATTGTCCGAAGGACCCAACATGAACTCTGTTTACCATGTTTATTTCATCCGTGAAAAACACCGGAATAATTACAAAAGGGTGGTTTTAATTAAGTACTTTCGATAGTAAAATAGTCATCTCGTTATCAAATTACATACATAATTTACTCTCACTTAAAATCTCAGAAACCATTCTAACCCAACAATAAAGTAGGTTTGGTCTCGAAAGTGAAAATTAGTTTGGTTTTTAACAACTTAAAAGTCAGAACAAAAAATAAAGGTGGACACCTGTTAACAACCCGAGGAGATCGGTCAAAAAGATTAATATTAAATCCCCTGATAGTACAACCTGGTACTGTTTCTAAACCGACGGTCACCAGGGAAACTCCCGTAGTAAGGAACTCCTTTATAGTTGTTCAACTAAAGGGAATCCAAAGACTCTCAGTCTATTTTTATTCCGTAGATTATTAAAGATTATCCCGGGTTAGACCTCTTTACAAAGGGGTTCGGTTAATCCTTCGTCATAACCCTCCTCGGAGGTATCGAGGAGTCTCGGGTAACGACTTTTAACCCTCCTACAACCTCTCGACCAATCTCTCTACTTCCACGGATTTCACGAATGTAAAAATTGTCCGAGAAAAGGTTACAGGACCTAAAAACGTTTATTATCCTCTTTGACCTTTCTAAAACCAAGACAAATTCTTGGAAGTAAATGACCTCAACTTCAAATTCTTAAAACCACCAGAAGGAAACTCCACTGAGTAAATCTAACACTCTCTCGACCAAGTGGTTTAATCGAACTAGACTTTACCTGTATCAAAGGGTAAGGTAGGACCAGGACAAGTGATGTCACCTTTCCAGAACCAAACCGGGTAATTATCTCAATTTTCGATGGACCCACTTTAGTTGTATACTTCCTTTTGGTCTTAAAAAAAAATTTTTGTTAGAAATTCAGTTAGTATTACAATTACGTGTCCAAGCAGTATAGAGACACACGTCTGACTGAAAACGAGATCAGGTCATCACAAACCTTTTCAGGTTCCTTAAAGAGAGACTCCAACGGAAGACTAACGAACTCAGACTATTACATTATTCAATCCCCTGACTAGAGGACCAACATTAAGATCTCGGGAAAGTCCTAAAACGATTAACCACAAAAAGTACGTTACGACCAGGACCAGAAGTACTTGTTTGTATACTCGATCGATTATATTGGTCCAACTATTCGAACTTACTGACGTAATTTACAGAGTCATTTAGAGACTTCTAGTAACCAGTGAAACCCTTCTGGTTGATACCGAACGTCAAGTCGAAAAGAAGAATTTCTCTATTCTCTCTCCCAGCCCCGGACTCTTGAGGGAAAAGACCGTAGGACTGGGACACATTAACCAAAGATAAACAACAAAAGTGTTTATTGTACGATCGAACAATTGAACGTTTATCCTTTTTGATGGTCTGGGAAGTGTGTCGGTACGTTGAAGTGGACCGTATACCGTATGTATCTGGACCATAAAGTAAAGTCGGTGTGGAGTCACGAAATAAGGGGTGTTACCTGGTATAGAAAAGTAGGTAGAACGGAAAACAGTGGAGAGACACCTTATAGTAAGGGGGACGAAGAGACGGAGGTTAGAATTGATTGGTTAATCTCAAGTTTAAACAAAGCGATGAGTAGTCACAACATCTGAATCTGTTTAAATTCATACTATTCGAGTGAAAAAGTAAATAATTTACCCTTACAAAAGGAAAAATTTTTGAAAAAGAAAACAAACCCCTATATCGACCAATTGTTACAACACGGTCAAAGTCCACTTGTCATGTCCCTGAGTCAGTATGTGTATGTACATAGGTACGAGGGGGTCTGAGCGGAGGAGGTCCGACGGTGTATGTAGCTCGTGTTAAAGTACACGATATGTCATCCGGGAAGATCCAACAAGTAAAATTCGTATCGTCACACATGTACAGATAGGGTTTGAGGTATTGATAGAGAAAAAAGACAGGAAGGGGCGGGGGGGGCGTTGGTATTAAAGTAAGAGATTCAGACACTCACAGAAAGAATTTACCCTCATAAAAGGTGGAACATAAAAAAAACATTCCTATGATATTCCGTAGATAATTTTTAATAAGTTCTATTTCGAGGTTTAGAGGAGACTGGGAGGACAGAATAGAGAGGTTCTTCTCTTTTAGTAAAAAGGGAGACACGAGGGTATCTTGGACCATGTATGAAGAAAGTATCGTGAAACAGTGTAATTAATTTAAAAAAACGTTTACACAGAGGGGGACCTAACTCGGGACACCCCTATTTTGACGTAAGAGAGGAAGAACCATAGGAATTATTGATAGTGTCGTAGAACATGTCTTGTCCACAAATTAGTTATAAATTACTTAAGTAAACTAAATAATTAGTTTTATTCCTTGTCCTTTAATGAGATGTTAAATCGTGTCCACCTTCCTTCCGAATCGTAGAGAACTTATCAGGGGATTCTTCCCCCCAATTCTCGGCTAAATGTGACATCCCAACGGGTGAGTGTAAGTGATGAGTCTTCGAATATGTAACTAGTCGGAACTTCTATGGTAAAATTCTTACTACCAATTGACTGGAGTTTTCCTTATCGGTCGTTTTGGGTTGGATACAAGACAACGTATAATAAAGACAGTCGACTAAGTAATCATAAGAATCTTTCAAAGGAATCGAACCTTCGTTGTAACGTAGAACTTGTACAAAGAAGTTCTCAGGGGTTTGTACAGTCCTATAATTTCGAGACCCTTAATGATGTGAACGACGACGACGCCGATTCAGCGAAGTCAGTACAGACTGAGACACGTTGGGGTATCTGCCGTCGGGTGGTCCGAGGGGGCAGGGACCCTAAAAGGTCTGTTCTTGTGACTTCACCCAACGGTAAAGGAAGAGGTCACGTACTTTCACTTTTCATTTTGACTTCAACGAGTCAGCACAGGCTGAGAATCGCTGGGGTGCTTGACGTCGGATGGTCCGAGGAGACGGGTACCCTAAAAGGTCCGTTCTCATGACCTTACCCAACGGTAACGGAAGAGGAATGATGTGAACTTTCTTAGATAAATAAACTAAAAATTCTTTTTTTAAATAAACGTATCGCCTTCCTCTCAAAAAAAAAAAGAGTGAGAGTGAAAAGTGATCTACCAGTTACGGCTTTAGTCTAACTAACATAAGAAACGTCGGTTTCTACCTCTTCGAGATATATCAGTCGTTTTTGTTCTGACCCTCGACTAACACCGAGTCTAGTACTTGAGTAAAAACGGTTTAAGTCTGAATGTGACTTCTTTAATCCCTTTTGGTGATCTAATAAGTCCATACTGGATTTAGTTTAGGGAATGTTAATATGTCACCTTNTTTTAAATAAACGTATCGCCTTCCTCTCAAAAAAAAAAAAGAGTGAGAGTGAAAAGTGATCTACCAGTTACGGCTTTAGTCTAACTAACATAAGAAACGTCGGTTTCTACCTCTTCGAGATATGTCAGTCGTTTTTGTTCTGACCCTCGACTAACACCGAGTCTAGTACTTGAGTAAAAACGGTTTAAGTCTGAATGTGACTTCTTTAATCCCTTTTGGTGATCTAATAAGTCCATACTGGATTTAGTTTAGGGAATGTTAATATGTCACCTTCACTGTTTATCTAAGTTCCCTAATCTAGACTATCTGTCTCACGGACTTCTCGATACCTACCTCCAAGGACTGTAACATATCCTCCGTCTCTAGTTCTGGTAGGGTTCTTTTTCTTCACGTTCTTCCGTTTTACCAACAGACTTCTCCGGAATGTTTATCGACACTTTTCTTTTCTTCGCTTTCCGTTTCCTCTTTTCCTTTCTATATAGGAAAACTTACGCCTTAAGGTTTCTTATCGTTTCTCTCTATTCTTTCGGAAGGAGTCACTAGTTACGTTTCTTTATCTCCTTTTGTCATCTTACCCTTTTTGAACTCTAAAGAAGTTCTTTTAATCTCTATGGTTCCCTTGTAAAGTACGTTTCTACACGAGTTATTTCCTGTCTTTACGATACCTGGATGTCTTCGTCTTCTATATTTCTTCTCCATCGTTCTTATGTGTCTTCTTGGTATGTTTTTTCTAGAAGTACTGGGTCTATTAGTGCTACCAAACTAGTGAGTGGATCTCGGTCTGTAGGACTTTACCCTTCAGTTCACCCGGAATCCTTCGCAGTGATATTTGTTTCGATCACCTCCACTACCTTTAGGTCGATAAAGTTGATAAAGTTTAGGACTTTCAACTACGACACTTTCACGACGTGAGTCATACGGTCGTTTAAACCTTTTGAGTCGTCACCGATGTCCTGACCTTTTCCAGTTAAAAATAAGGTTAGGGTTTCTTTCCGTCACGGTTTCTTACGAGTTTGATATTGTGTTAACGTGAGTACAGTATGTGATCGTTTGATTACGAG
Source organism: Capra ibex (assembly GCA_006410555.1). Lineage (NCBI taxonomy): Eukaryota > Metazoa > Chordata > Mammalia > Artiodactyla > Bovidae > Capra > Capra ibex. The sequence goes on along the minus strand of SJYO01048061.1, from coordinate 11,846,641 downwards.
TTTTAAGAGGTTCGGTCCGAAGTTGTCATACACTTGGCATTTGTAGGTCTACAAGTTCGACCTAAATCTTTTCCGTCTCCTTGGTCTCTAGTTTAACGGTTGTAGTCAACCTAGTAACTTTTTCGTTCTTTCAAGGTCTCTTTGAAGATAAAGATGAAATAACTGATATCGTTTCGGGAACTGACACCTAATGTTGTTTAACACCTTTTAAGAAGTTCTCTACCCTTATGGTCTGGTGGACTGGACGGAGGACTCTTTAGACATACGTCCAGTTCTTCGTTGTCAATTTTAACCTGTACTTTTTTGTCTGACCAAGGTCTAACCCTTTCCTCATGCAGTTCCGACATATAACAGTGGGACGAATAAATTGAATATACGTCTTGTGTAGAACTCTTTACGACTCGACCAACTTCGTACTCGACCTTAGTTCTAACGGCCCTCTTTATAGTTGGTGGAGTCTATTACGTCTACTGTGGTGAGAATACCGTCTTTCGTTTCTTCTTGATTTCTCGGAAACTACTTTCACTTTCTCCTCTCACTTTTTCAACCGAATTTTGAGTTGTAAGTTTTTTGTTTCTAGTACCGTAGACCAGGGTAGTAAAGTACCGTTTATCCACCCCTTTGTTACCTTTATGACCGTCTGAAATAAAAAAAAACCGAGGTTTTAGTGTCGTCTACCACTGACGTCAGTATTTTAATTCTGTGTGAACGAGGAACCTTTTTTTGAATACCGGTTAGATCTGTCGTATAATTTTTCGTCTCTGTAATGAAACGGTTGTTTGCAGACAGATCAGTTTCGATACCAAAAAGGTCATCAGTACATACCTATACTCTCAACCTAATATTTCTCTCGACTCACGGTTTCTTAACTACGAAAACTTGACACCACAACCACTTCTGAAACTCTCAGGGAACCTGACGTTCCTCTAGGTTGGTCAGGTAGGATTTCCTTTAGTCAGGGTTTATAAGTAAACTTACCGACTACGACTTCGACTTTGAGGTTATGAAACCGATGGACTACGTTTCTTGACTGAGTAAACTTTTCTGGGACTACGACCCTTTCTAATTTCCGTCCTCCTCTTCACCTGCTGTCTCCTACTCTACCAACCTACTGTAGTGGTTGAATCACCCGTACTCAAACTCGTCCGAAGCCCTCAACCACTAGGTGTCCCTTCGGACCGTACGACGTCAGATACCCCAGCGTTTCTCAGTCTGCGCTGACTCGTTGATTTGACTTGACTTGACTGTGAAAAATGGTAAGAAGACCCTGTAAAAATTGAGTTATGGTCAATCCCTTCGAGAAGTACTTTTTTCCCTACCTCGTCTACCTCTCTGAATCTTCCGTCTTAACAATCCCTTAAACTCACCTTCCTTCTCAGATCATACTAAATTTCCAAAAAAGAATTTTTTATATAAATTAAAACTGACACATCAGACATCCAGGCTCCCACAGTTACCAACACCACGTGTCCAAACCAACGAGACGCTGTACACCATATAAGGGTTTTACCTCTGACTTGGGTAAAGGGGACGTAACCGTCCACTTGAGAATTGGTGACCTGGTGGTACCTCCAGGAACTAAAAGTCAAAAATTTCAGTGAAAGTCTCTCATCTTCTGTCAGACGTCCCTTCTTCAATGTAATTAAAAAAAACGTTTATATGTTTTGTGTCCCTTTGTGAGAAAGGGATACGTTTATTTAAAAAAAGAATTATTAGTCTATTTATCTAAGACAGTTCACATCATGAAGGGTCTCACAATTATAGAACTGTACACAACAAACTGAGAATTTCTTTGTACAAGTCCTACGTTACATTGGAGGTACAGTCATGTGTCCAATGAGACTATAAAGAACCACTATTACAAGTAATCTGTCAACCTTCATACTCAGGTTTATGTGAACTCTCTTTCAACTATTACTACACCTCTAGTAATCAATACACCCAATTAAGGACCCTCATCTTCCAATAAACCCCTGTCTTGACTCTCCGTCTTACACCTAGTTGTGTTTATTAATTCCCGATCCTCTTTCGTCTATTAGGTCACTACAAGACCTTTAGTTTCTTTCCTTCCCAAAACTCTTGACCCCAATTTATACCAGTCTAATGTGTGTCTCCAGTCCGCACTAATCTTTACACACAAACAGAGAACCCGAACTGTTGTACCTCAGACGGTCAATGGGCCGACACACGTAAGTGGTTCCCAGTCCAGTCTGATCTCTCACGTTCCGACCATACTCTTACTCCACTTGTGGTAGCTACGTCTGGTGAGAAAGTTCTTTGATTTAAGACGTCTATTCTTCTCTTTTTCGATCTCATATGAACCATCAAAAAACGTACACATACACAAAACGTTTCATGTGAGAAATACTTGGACAGATGACCAATTCTTTCATTACCTTACTCGTGTCTTCTCCACTGTCTCTCCGTTGACAGTCAATCTCTTTCGGGAAAACCGACACAATTCCTAAAAGCTGAAATAGGGTTCTCGGTATCTAGCGGTGTCCTTTAGAAAAGAGTATTCACGGTCCTAGTCTAAACGTTAAATTTTCCTGAAAAGAACAACCATCCTATAGGTAAATTTCGAAGAAAAAGTCCAAATTCTAATCTCTCCCCCACCATATCTACCTTTCTTCATTTGAATTTTTTTTAATAAATTCTCCATCTTAGTTATACTAAAACTAAGGAAGATGAATGGAACGTTACCCTCGGATGATTCCACGAGGGACATATGAAATTTTCAACATGTAGGTCGACTTTAGTCAGGACTTTCGTTCTCCTTGGATAACTGGAACTTAAGTACCGACAAACTCATAGGAATTAATGTGACGTACAACACAGACCGACAACTCTACTGTATACGAAGAGTGTCCGGGGAAGGTTGATAGATAAACACTCACTCAATATTTTGAAGATTTCCTCGAATATCAAACTCAGTTTTCCTCAGTTCGGTAAACCACAGAAATCACGAAAGTTAATCGGTATCTAGAGATGAACATAACATCGAAAAGGTTATAATCAAATTTAGTTACGTGTCTCCAAATATATTAGATTTTTATTATTACCCTTTTCGTTACACTTAGATTCATATCTTTACTATATTTTTTATTCTCTTCCTTTTATTATACTTTAGTTAATATTCTAATTCTGAACTTTATCGTACGTAAAATTCATCTTATTCCATAGTCACGAACACTCAACTGGACTTTTGAAACCGAGACTCAAAGGACAATCCGTGATGTTTCTTATTTCATTCATTAATTTACTCAGTCTCGTCAATACTCTTTCCTCCTTGTTCATTACTCATTTAAAAGATACCCAGGAAAGTCTTATCTAATACACTACTAGATTTGTTAAATTCGGTCATCTACTCTAAAAAAAAAAAATTATAGACTATCTTCTTTACATACACCTTACAATCCTATCACCAGAAGGACCGGTCCTTCTTTGTCACGTCTCTGAAAAAAGAACATCACTCTTAATAGCACTACGGACTGTTATTCCACAATCTGACTTTAATTTATACAACAATCTTCTCTCCTTTACTAGTGTAGTTCTAAAATTTCTACGGTTATCTAGGAAGACTATTTATAATGGATACTTTACGAAAATCGTCTTATATGGTTCGGACAGAGCCGACGAATACCATTTGTATAGAGTATGAATTGAATGCTTAAATACGTCGCGTCCGGTATCCTTTTACAGTGACAATCAATACCTTAATAGTCTCATATTTTACCTCTAAATCTTTTTTTCCACTTTCAGAACCAAACGAGTCAGTACAGACTGAGAAACGTTGGGATATCTGACATCGAGAGGTCAAAGGAGACAGGTAACCTAAAAGGTCCGTTCATATGGCCTCACCGAACGGGAAAGGATGAGATCCGCTAGAAGGGTTGAGTACCCAACTTGAACCCAGAGGACGTAATGTCCGTCTAAGAAATAGTAGATTCGGTGGTCCCTTCGGGTTTTACCTATATTGAGTACTTGTTTATCGAAAAGAGCAAACTAGTCGACAAATCATTTAAATACACAAGGGAAACCCGGTCTCAAATAGGATTACACTACTCTCGAAGTAACTACAGATACAGATTGTTAAAGGACATAGGAATCTTGATAATCATTCCGAACACGAAGACACTCAGTGACTAAGGTCTCCAACTTAAACTAGTAGGTCGAGAAAAACAATAGGGTGAAAGATCGGATCACTTGTAAGTCTAAACACTCAAAGGAAACATTCAGAATTTTAAAAAGTCGTAAAATACGTAATTTTAAAATAAAATAGTTTGTAATCTTTGGTTACGTTATGACATTTCGTCAATAAGAAGTTAATTTTCATCTCTTTACTTTTTTTTTATAAACCAGTCCCTTTATTATTATATTTGTAAAAGTTATTAGTTTCTATCCACAGGTAGAATATAAACTACTCTTGTAGCGATATTAGGAATACCTTATTGGATGGAGGGGACATGTAGAGAAACTCTTTAATTCCCTGAGAACAGAAAGACGTACAATTCGACAAAGAAAAAATAAACGGACAGGGGATCACGATTTTCGTACTACGATTTCGACTTTGAGGTCATGAAACCGGTGGAGTACACTTCTCAACTGAGTAACCTTTTCTGAGACTACGACCCTCCCTAACCCCCGTCCTCCTCTTCCCCTGTTGTCTCCTACTCTACCGACCTACCGTAGTGACTGAGCTACCTCTGCACTCAGACTCACTTGAGACCCTCAACCACTACCTGTCCCTCCGGACCGTACGACGCTAAGTACCCCAGCGTTTCTCAGCCTGCGTTGACTCGTTGACTTGATTTGACTACTACAGAAGCAAAGATAATAAAAAAAAGACAGATGGAAAACTACAAAACACTTTATTGAGGAATTCCATATGTAAATTATTTTATCAAGGAGGAAGGGGTTTATTACATATTCATTTAAATACTACGCAGAAAATCACAGAATTTTACCTCTTTTACGTTCCCAGCTAGAACCTTACGTTGAGTACGAAAGTGAGACGGTCCGTAGTAATACTAAGACAGTATTCGTGTAAGGATGGTCACTAAAGTTTAATTGTAGTGGAGGGTATTAGTAGGTCCCACACTTGTTCGTAAATTTTTAGTAGGTGGAAAAGGAGACTCGAACATAAGTTTCTTAGACGATCAAATAAAGGAACACATAAGATTTTCCAGTATTCAATAAAACCCTACACTACCAGTAAAAAGAGTCAACCCACACCACATCGTACGGAGAAGTCTTTAAGACAAGATTACTTTTTTTTTTTTTTTCTTCGTCGTCGTGTATTTCTTTCTAGAGTTGAAAAATTCTTTGAAAATTTCTATCTTAATAAAAATACCATCTCAATAAAAATTTATATAACAATGAATAAAGATCCGTGTGTCCTTTCAGGACCACTAACCCAACCCTGTCAAACTCACAGTAAGAGATGGGATTTCGTGAGACGGACGGGTGGGTGCTAAAGATTCAGACCGAATAAACCGAAAGGTGACGGTACATAACTATAAAATGTCAAGGATTCTAAAAAGATATATTGTACCTAGTCAAGTAAGACAGAACGATGGGGGAAGGGATCTCATAATCGACCTCATGAAACCAACATTCTTTGTGTTTGATTAAACCAGATTAAGGGACCATTGAGTCAACTATTTCTTAGACGTCACATCCTCTGGTCCCAAGCTAGGGACCCAGTCCTTATATGGGACCTCTTCCTTTACCGTTGGGTAAGGTCATAAGAACGGATCTTTTAGGGTACCCGTCTTCTCGGACCACCCGACGTCAGGTACCCCAACGTTCTCAGTCTGTATCACTGATTTGGTGCTTATGTTTGTATTAAATAATATTCCCAAATCGACATAGATTACTTCGGGGTTCTATCTCCTTCATTGAACCAGGTCTTTTCCAGATGACACCCTTGACATCCCTTCAGACTGCCACAGGCGAAGTGAAGAGATGAGACGTGTGACGAAAAAACAGAGGTACCACTTTATCGTGCCCACGGAGTGAGGATTTAATATATATTTTGTCAGACTACCTTTTGTCTGATCTGAAAAAGACACAAAGTTACGTTTTAAGAGTCTACTTTGTCAGGTCAACTAAGACAAAGTTAGTGAATAAACGAAAGTCAAGTTGTTTGAGATTAGTCTACACTCCAGTGGACTGTGCGGACTCCGACCGGTCCCGGAAAGGGTACCTCCACAACTCTCTCGTCAAGAGTCTCCTTTCCACCCCAATGATACTTAGCCCCGACTAAGGGTGTCCTTAACACCACCTATTAAGTAAAACCAGACACACATATACAATCAGTAAGTCAAGTCAAGTCGAGTCAACGAGTCAGTACAGGCTGAGAAACGCTGGGGTACTTAGCGNCTGAGAAACACTGGGGTACTTAGCGTCGTACGGTCCGGAGGGACAGGTAGTGGTTGAGGGTCTCAAGTGAGTCTGAGTACAGAGGTAACTCAGTCACTACGGTAGGTCGGTAGAGTAGGAGACAACAGGGGAAGAGGAGGACGGGGGTTAGGGAGGGTCGTAGTTTCAGAAAAGGTTACTCAGTTGAGAAGTGTACTCCACCGGTTTCATGACCTCAAAGTCGAAATCGTAGTAAGGAAGGTTTCTTTAGGGTCCCGACTAGATTAAGTCTTACCTGACCAACCTAGAGGAAAGTCAGGTTCCCTGAGAGTTCTCAGAAGAGGTTGTGGTGTCAAGTTTTCGTAGTTAAGAAGCCGCGAGTCGGAAGAAGTGTCGGAACTGATCTGTCTGCAAACAACCGTTTCATTACAGAGACGAAAACTTATACGATAGATCCAACCAGTATTGAAAAGAAGGTTCCTCATTCGCAGAAAATTAAAGTACTGACGTCAGTGGTAGACGTCACTAAAACCTCGGGGGGGTTTTATTTCAGACTGTGACAAAGGTGACAAAGGAATCAGTAAGCCAGTGTAGGTTGAGACTCTGGGGTTCCTACCATCGGGAGGTCCCAGGGGACAGGTACTTTAAGAGGTCCATTCTTATGACGTCACCCAACGGTAAGGGAAGAGGTCCCCTAGAAGGGTTAGGTCCCTAGTTTGGGTCGAGAGGGTGTAACGTCCGTCTAAGAAATGGTTGACTCGGTGCTTCCTTCCGTTTATTTCGATAGACTTAAAGTCAGCACAGACTGAGGAACACTAAGGTACCTGACATCGGGTCGTCCGAGGAGACACGTACCTCAAGAGGTCCGTTTTTATGACCTCACCCATCGGTAAGGGAAGAGGTCCTCTAGAAGGGTTGGGTCCCTAACTTGGGTCCTATGGACATAACGTCCGTGTAAGAAATAACAGACTCAGTGACCCCCTTCTCTAAAAACCAGACTCGAGGTAAAAACAACCCTTGAAGTAGAGGAAGGGGTAGGGATTAGGGTGGTTACTGTTCCAGAGTTCAGATATATGTAGGTACGTACGTTTATATAGGAACTTTTACCTCTTCATCAAGACAAAGGACAAGGTTTATCAACTCTTAGAGTCGAAGTCGGACCGAACCCCATCGACACTACGTTCCCGAATCAAAGCGAATCTCTTTGTCATACCTAATAACCGACATCTTATTAAGCCCCGAGTAATTTTGACTCCCCTACTCTACCGTTAACTAAAAAAAGTAGGAAGTTCCTCGTCTGAGGTGACGACGACAAAGAATTGTCTATAAACATAATCAAGTACAAATCGGAAAAACAGACGACTCCACCAATTGTACAGTGTCTTAAAACTGAGGTTTAAGTACTGAAGTCCAAACTCTCTCGCAAGGTAAATCGTCTCGAAGAGAGACGAAGTCCTTTACGAAAGTACAATCTTAACGAAACAATACCCAATATTTTCATTCCCAAATTTATACATCAAAAGACTCTTGTAAGTAGTTGGTACTGACCTTTTTGTTGGTTCATGTAATATGTAACTTTCTAGTTACTACGGTAAATATATATACTCCCTGTCGTAATGACAAGATGGTCACCAGTAATACAACTGGTATAAACAAATTGAAACACCTAACCGTTTACAATGTAAAAAACTGTTAACTTAGGTCTTGGTATTCTTTCGGGAATTATCACTTTTATGAATTATGACAAGACTTTTTTTTAAATAAAGTTTCTTATTATAGTTATATAGGAAATACTCCTGTAACGGATATAAGGTATTTTCTTTTTACTACTTAGACATTTAATGTCGCTACGTAATAACTCCTTACAAACATCTTTACATTTATGCTAGTAGTATTTATGATAAAGTTTTCCAAATAACTTGGTCAAAAATTACAGAAGTCGTTATACAAGTAGGACCTAGATATAAATGTTGGGACAGTAATTAAAATTCAGTACTTTCACGAAAGTATCCGAAGTTATAAACACACGTTGATCCTCTTTCCTTCCCGAAGGGACCATCGAGTCTGTCATTTCTCAGGTAGACGTTACGTCCTCTAGACCTAAACTGGGGACCCAGTCCTTCTAGGGGACGTTTTCCCTTACCGTTGGGTGAGGTCATAAGACTCCTTAGGATACCTGTCTCCTCGGACCACCCGATGTCGGGTACCCAAGAGTTTCTCAACCTGTACTGACTCACTGATTGTATGTTGGGACCCTTTGTTCCGTTTCCACCAGGAATAGGATAACCTCGAAAGTCAGAACCCTCTCTTCGTTTAATTTACCTTAGTTATTTGATGTGTCTCGTCTACAAGTCCTTTCGTGGTCCTAAGTCCCACTGTAGTCTTTGATAATCCGTCGGGAGACCAGTCTCAACCGACTACAGTCTTTCCTTACTTGAAATTTTCACAATTTGTCCAAAATGTGTTGTCGTAAGTCACTCAACCGTACTGAAATATTAATACGGAACATTACTTATCCTAGGGTTTACGTCGTACTAACACGTACATTAACGATAGATCTCAGTTCTCTTGTTGGTTGTACCATCGGGTCTACTAACGTCTAGAAACTTTTGATGTCGGAAGAACTTACACCGATGAAGAAGGTTGTATCGACTAAAGAGGGAAGAATTTTAAGAAGGTCCTGTGGTATGACCAAAGGAGCCGGAGAAGAGAGTAGAAATAGGAAGATGGAGTAACTACCGAGAAAGAGTCCTAAGACCCTTCCAGAGGAGAAGACGAGGTCAAGTATGACGGTACGGAAACAGGACCGACCACCAAGAGTGGTTCTCCTTCCACACGGGGTCCCCCTGTAACACTTCGGTGTAGACCGAAGATCAGCCAACTCAAGTCGACACTGACGGGACTAGAGACAGAAGATCAAAACGTCAGGTGTTTCTGGTACTCAAAAGATAACCTTAAAACCAGTCGAATACATACACCCGACGGGTGTCCGAATTTCGGTGTCCCTACTTTTTGATTGGAGTACGACAAGGAAAGGAGGTCGACAACTAAGAACAGATCTTAGGAAGAAAGTAAGTGAGAGATCCCGAGAGTCCAGTAATTGACGACATAAAATGAGTCAAGTACCACCGAGAGACTCCGATCGTTGACGCGATACCGTTCACCTTAGGAAGACCAATAAAGAACCTGTATGTTTAACATAAAGGTGAAATCTCGTCTCCTGACCTTATCGGTGATTTACCCACAATAGTCTGCGACGTAAATCACAGTCCAGGAAACTACAAGACCACCACCAGATCAGCGATTCAACATAGGCTGAGAACACTGGGGTACTTGACATCGGGTGTTCCGAGGAGATAGACGTCCTAAAAGGTCCGTTCTTATGACCCCACCCAACGGTAAAGGAAGAGGTCCCTAGAAGGGCTGAGTCCCTAGATTGGGCACAGTGGACGCAACGTCTGTCCAAGAAATGGCTAACTCGGTGGAAGTCCTTATTTGGTATTTTCTCTCACCTCACCAATTCGGACGGCATTGGGAACTTTTATAATAATGACAACATAACCGATCTAAAGAACTAGTCCATCCATTGTTTTCTTGGACACCATCTGGTCGGAAGTGAGACTCGACCTTTTATTGAGACCGTAGACGTTTGGAACGGACGAACGTATTAATTTAAGTCAAAGTCGTCTTCACTCTTTCGAAACGAAAGGACCTCCGGAGTCGTTTATAGAGAAACGTAAAGAAAGAATACTGACCGACTGATAAAGACTTAGTCAGTAACACGACTGTCCTATCTTACGACACAAAAGTAGGAAAACACACATAGTCAAAATAGATTTATTGTATATACATTCACTCCTTCTCTGTCGCGAAGTTTTCTTTAAAGTTCTCTTCTTTGTCTACGATCCGTCGAGAGTCGTTTAGGTCACTGCAACAGTACTAAGAACGATCTATGTACCTGAATTCATGAAAAATAAAATGGACCTACTTCCTTATGTAAACTGAGTCAGTTTTAGAAAAGTGGGACTATTGTAAATGTTTAATAGTAAAAGTGTTACATACCATTCTTCTATGAGAGTCTTTTCTGTTTTTCTCTGTTAAATGGTCATAGTGGAATGATAAGACTTAAGGCTCCGGGACAAAAGTAGACCACTCTTAAACCATAAAATACTGTACATTGTAGGTAAGACCACTTGGATTTTATATAGAACTGTGGTTCCGGGAAAGGATACAGTCGATAGTTGTTTCAACTATACACAATGTTTATATTTTAAGGACATTCAACTGATCCCCTCTTTATGTACAAATTTTATTTTTCTTTTACATATAATAGTTGGTCGTCATGATAAAATTCAGAAAAAAAAAAAAAAAANCAAATTTTATTTTTCTTTTACATATAATAGTTGGTCGTCATGATAAAATTCAGAAAAAAAAAAAAAAAACATTTTCTTTTGTACCTATGTCTTTTGGGAACCTAAATTCGAATAAAATAAAGAACATGAGGTAACTTTAATAATAATTCCTATAAATTTAATATGGTACAAACCAGTCGTTTTTGTAAAACTTGAATTGAAAAAAAGTCAAAATGATAGAAAAAATTAACTTCACATCGACTAAACGTTACAATACAACTAAAGACGACATGTCGTTTCACTGAGTCAATATATGTGTGTGTGTTTAGAAAATTTTTATAAGAAAAGGTAATACCAAATAGTATCCTATGACTTATTCCAAGAGACGCGATATGTCATCCTGGAACGACAGACAGGTAAGAGACGTAATTTCGAATATAGATTCGATTAAGGTAGGGTTGGGGGAAACCGTGGGTGGCTGGACAAGAGATACACTACTAAGACAAAGTATTTATTCAAGTAAACATAGTGTAAAAACTAAGATGTATATTCACTAGAGTATGTCATAAACAGAAAGAGAAAGGCCGAATGAAGTGAATCATACTATGAACTTCAATCGAAGACAACACCCGAATTAACACGAGGGGATTTAAGGATTCAACTTTGAGATCGGGGGTTATACCGACATAAACCTCTCCCCACTATTACTCCAAATTTACGTCAGTATTCCTACCGAGGATTAGACTATAATGACCACAGAAATGTTCTTCTTTCTGTACCTCGCACGTGTACATGTCTCTCTTCCGGTCGACTCGTGTATGTCCTTTCTACGGTAGACATTCAGTTCCTAAACTCCCCGGAGACCTCTTTGGTTCGCTCTGGACGATCGTGGAACCTGAGTCCGAAGGTCGGAGGTCTTGACACTCTTTTATGTAAAGACAATACCTCCGGTGGACAGACACCAAAAGACGAGACCGTCGGGACCGTCTTACTATACTAAGGGTTCAGGAAGAACTACACTAGGACCATCAATAAACTACCGAAGAAACGATAGACCACCTGCTACGAAATCGATCAGACAGCAGAATACACAAAGGACGGGGTCTGGGTCTCCCTCCGTAAAAAAGTTTTTCGTGACTGAAGAACTCTCCACACCATAAAGTTCTAATATTAGACCCGTGTTCTCCCTGGGAAACGGTGTACTAAACAGTAACAAGGATCCGGAAAAGTCACTTTGATCCCTTATATAAAATTTCCATTTAAAGAACTACGAAAGTATTACTATCAAATTCTAACGTTTCAAAACGAATTCGAGGAGAAATGATACAGACATAGAGAAAAGTAGAAGTGATTTTTGTAGGACTAAAAGTTCCTATGTCTTATCTTAATCTCTTATCTTAAACCTATAAGGTATTCACGAATAAAAAATATACGATAAAGTGAGAGTGTCGTCAAAGTCGTATCGTATTTTATGTCCAAAACCATAAACAGGACAAAGAAGGAAGTCACGCGAATGTAATATTTGTTATATAAAACAGTCAAAAGAAAATTAAATAAATAAAAATTAACTTCCTATTAACGAAATGTCATAACACAACCAAAGATGGTCTGTAGTTGTACTTAGTCGGTATCTAGAAAATTTGGGAAAGTAAGAAAGACTAAAAGTGTTAGGGAATAAAAGGTGGGAAACAAAGAGAATCCATGATGAAAACATACTAACCGAGGACACGAGGAAGATCAAATAAGAAAAGAAACCTTACAAAAAGAAAGTAGAAATTAAGAAAGGACTCATGACAGTGGAGTGTAGACTTAAAAACTTTAAGACTAAACACAACAAGAAAATACGAAACACAGTAGAAAATCGAACAAAACTTTATTGAACCGACTAAAAAAATAAAGAAAAACCCCCTCCCGTACAGAAAGACCGTACAAAAGAAACAGACACCCCTACAATAAGACAAGAAATAAGGAAAAATATAATATTATTGAGACACACTCTAAACTGGAGGCATAGAAAACTATAAGTAAAATACACTTCAATCAAAAAAAAGGAACTTTTAAATCTAACTCTATCTAAAGTCTTGTCAAAAACACTGAAAGGTCTCAAAGAGAAGACAACCAAAAACACATCACAAACTTTCATACCGACGAACAAAAGACTTTAAAGGACCTAAACAAAGGGAAGGGTGAAACCAGATCCGCAAGAAACAGACACAGAGAATTTAAGAAGATGACAACTTAAAATTAAGGAGAAGGTCTGCAAAGAGAAGACGCACCCCAAGAAGGGACCTTTCCGTGGACGACTTAGACCCCGTAAGTATCCCCAGACCTAACGAGGACGATTAAGTAAGGCAAAGTAGAACCGAGGAAACACGGATAGGTCATGACCTCTCCCGTTTTGAAAGGGTCAAAGTCGACGACCAACGTCTAGCCCAGTGACACGAAAAGACACTTACGGAGAACCGAGAAACCCGAAGTAAACAACAGTCTAAGAGGTCTGTAATCGGGAGACGAAGTAAACAGAGGGAGGACGGGACTGAGACTATGACACTTCGAGACAACCGAACAACGACCAAAAGGGGGATAGTGCATATATAAAACTTCCAACACCCCTATAAGGTAGTGAGTCAAAACAATATAAAAAACCTAAATTAAAGTTCAACAGGATAGACCAGACACACCCCTGACCCTATAACACTTTACTACGACGATGACGGTGGTAGAAAGGCCTTACGGAGGGTCACTAGGGTAAAATTGTATAATTTTTTTACACGTGCTCGTCCATCTACCAACATTGTCGACGAATTCGACCCCTTGTCTTTCCTTTTGTATAATTGATCATGACGACGAAGACCCATTCTTTAGGTCTTTTCGGGGGTGTTAAGACCAACTCCCAGTGAAGTTATCCCTCCGACGACAAAATAAAAATTAAAGCAAAACAAGAGTCGTGAAATTAAGAACGTCTTACACCAAAATGTCTAGTCTTTGGGTCGACGACGAGGACTGGAACCCAACACGTGAGAAGAACAAAGTATTCGTTGGAGTCACTAAGGGACAAGAAACTTCAGTCCGAAACTGTATAAAATTTTTATATAGAATGGTACACCCTATACAAACCCAAAATAGACCGAAACGAAAGAATACTAAGGACAAGATAAATGTTCCTCTCTTGACATAAGACCCGTAAAATAGTTGTTCGTAGAATAATACAGGAAACACGAATAGTCAAGTCAAGTCAGCGAGTCAGCACAGAGAAACACTGGCGTACCTGACGTCGTGCGGTCCGAAGGGACAGGTAATGGTTGAGGGCCTCGAACGAGTTTGAGTACAGGTAGCTCAGCCACTACGGTAGGTTGGTAGAGTAGGAGACACTAGAGATACGAATATGACACTTATCTTAATTCTATACCAGGAAAGGGACTCCTACACATCAAGACTCTATCCTCTATATACCCGAGGTCCAATCTGGTAATGTCGATCGGACGACAAACTTAAAGTACCCCGTCCTTCTTCACTCCAAATCCGACCTATGAATCATGATCGGAGGACAAACAAACATAAAGATCTCTGTACTCCATCCACCCGAGGTCAATTCCGTAAATGTCAGTCGGAGGACAAAAGGGAAACTTTACCTTCATTGTCTTTGTCCCAATCATCGGTCAGAAACAGAGAACAGGGTCCATCGAACCACCCATTTCTTAGGTGGAAGTTTCGTCCTCTACGTCCGAGTTAGGGACCCAGTCTCACCCGGACCGTTGGGAGAGGTCATAAGAACGGACCTCTTAGGGTACCTGTCTCCTCGGACCACCCGACGTCAGGTACCCCAGTGTTTCTCGACCTGTACTGACTTCGCTGACTCGTATGAGGTATTTGTGGAATTTCATTGTCAGTGTCGTCATCAGTTCCATTATCAGTTACCGTTCCTGTTTCTCCCCGTTTTGGGACACACTCATTTCCTAATTCCCTAGAAGTGAGGAGGGGTGGTTGGGGAAAACCTTGTTCCCTCTGTGATGTATACACGTCTTTCAGAGGAACCCCCAGTTTTCAGTCTCTTATTGTGGTTTCGTATTACTTAAAACGAGGGTCTTCGGAAGTGAAGATTTAGGTAGAACCGACTCCCCACGTACACGTGGGTCCCCTCCCAGGGTCCCCTCCCAGGGTCCTATCCAGTCCACATCATTTTCTTTGGTCTAATAACCGATTTCCATTTGTGTCTGGGTCTACTTGACTGAATATACTTACTGAATTGACGGAGAAATGGTGCAAGGAGGAGTAATCCCCCTGAGGGGGTGGGAAAGAGAGGTCCATACGTAGAGACGGAACGAAGATACAATTGTTTTGTTTGACGAAGAGACACACGAGAGGGTGAGTAACAACACGATACAGACATTATTACTTGAAACATAGACACAAATGTCAAGATCGGAGACAACTGTCAGAGTAAAAAGTGACCCCCGTTTCTAAGTCCCTTTTTATCGAAGATCGGGAACGACGAGACCCCCGGTCCTAAGGACTAAAAGTAGGCCCAACGGGTACAAGTTAAGGACCCATCCCTTAATTCCAGAGCGACGTGCGGTGACGAGTGACGGTCTAGTCAAGTAGAACGGATAGGAAACTTGACTGTGTCTTTCGTTCCGTCGATCAAAGAATACCAGAGAAAGGGGGAGTAACTCTGGAATTCAATGATGACTATTTTTATAACACGGTCAATCTGTATTGATCCAGAAACTTAATATCAGAACTAAACTGAACCTCAAATCAAACTACAACCGTAATGGTTGAAGGTGCTAAGACTTAATTTCAGACCAAATTAGTTACGTCTAGGAGTAGTCGAACTCCTTACACAAACGAGATTCACCAGATTTAACGATTGGTATACATAAGTCATACGGTTCTGTACTACCAACGAGAGGATGGAATATAAATCTTTCCTCCCATTAAACATCGTCAAAAGACTCAGATGAAAGGTGGTACATTTTAACCCGTGTTTCCGTTTACAGTCGAGATACTAAAATATAAAGTCGATTAAAAATAAAAAGTTATTTTGAGGGACCTACTAAGATTGGACTTGAAATAAAAGAATTTCAAAAGGTTTGTCTACTGAAGAAATCTTTCTCTTTAACTTATACCAGTCCACACAGACATATGTTCGGTAAATATCTAACTCCTGGCACCGAAAGGAGAATCACCTGGCCACCAGTTATACTGTCGAACTCTTAGTGAGACGGACAAAGCCTTGTGGTCGAGGTGAAAAAACATAATACATCCATACACGGTAACCCGTCACCAGTTTCGGAGAAATGCAGACAAAGGAGTGTTCATTTTACACCATCACTACCATGGATACAGTATCCCAGGTACACTCCTAATTTACTCTATTACGTATACGTATCACCTAGGAACTGACAACCAAATTACTTACCTTTAACTCACAAATACTACATGTTGCGAGACTCGACCTATTCACCGTATACTACTTCTTATTTTTAGGGAGGTGAATCTCGAATCATCATGTCTACTCCCTTGCTTAATCAATCATTAGTATAAATCCTTATATTGTAATGTCGGTGTTACTCTCTTGCGATTCCGTATCATATCCATAACCTCGACAGACATCCCAATTCCTCTTCCTTTGCCGTTGGGTGAGGTCACAAGAACGGACCTCTTAGGGCCCTTGCCCCCTCGGACGACCCGACGGCAGATACACCAGCGTGTCTCAGCCTGTACTGACTTCGCTGAATCGTCGTCGTCACCCCAATTCCTTTCAAGGGTACCCTTCTGACTCAATGCTAGATTTCTTTTGATCTACCCTTACTTCATCCCCTTCCACACACAACTGACGTTCTGACAGGTTCTGTCTCCCTTCTCGCACCTCCTTCCGAGACACCGGTCACACATGAACCACTTATATTACTTTAATTTATTCCACCACACACTTCCCTTCTCTTGGTGTCGGTTACAACAAACTCTACGTGGACTTCGACCTCCGTTTCTTCTGTACCAGGTTGAACCCCGGAAAAAGTCGACACAAATCTTTACACTGGAGCGTTTCACTACAATCCATAAATTTAAGACCTCTCTATAAACGTTACTAACTAATAATAATAACAACAATAACATGATAACAGTAATAAAAATAAGGTATCGTCAGAAAGGGTACGGTTTATACAAATATAGGAAATTACAAATAAGTAACCAACAGAAGGGGTCAGAGATAATACCAAAAAGAGATTTGAAAATTAGGGAGATAGAAACGTAAATCTTTCTTCCGACTCTTCTATCGAAACAAAAGAAAGTTAGTTAAAATGACAAACTTCACATTAAACGAAAACATATTGAAAATACGTAGTATTTATTTTTTGTTAACGGTTTTACAATGGATGACACTATGTAAAATACGTAGAGTCGGAAACACTTTAGGAATTTGTGTGACGACAAATAAACAGATTGAATGTGTCCGATTTTGGACTCCGTCTTAGACACACCTTTTACACCTCAAACTTTTCTCCGACCACACAGACACACGTGTAAGTTCATAAAACATAAATGACTGGATGTCAACCAGTTACTTCTCGGTTCCATCCTCGACACGTTGCGTCTCTAGTTTCCGGTATTAAGAAGGAGGATGAGGGTTTATTCCCTCATTGAGAAAACCCAATCCGGTATATTTATGTTACAGGACTCGAAATGTATTTTGGACCCATAGGAACTCTACCGAGTTCCGGGTGCAGAACTCCGTGGGAGTCCAAACAGAAAAAGTCCGTGAAACGGTTCGGAGGATGGAAGAAAAAACCAACCCCCTATCGACGAAATGTTACAACACAATCAAAGACGGTATGTTGTTGCACTTAGTCGGTACACATACAATCAGTAAGTCAGAACAGGTTGAGAAACACTGGGGTACCTGACACCGGGTGATCCGAGGAGACAGGTACCTAAGAGACCGTTCTTTTGACCTCACTCAATGGTAAAGGAAGAGGTCCCCTAGAAGGACTGGGTCCCTAGCTTGGGTTCAGAGGACGTAAAGTCCGTCTAAGAAATGGTAAACTCGGTAGTCCCTTCGGGTATACATACACAATTATATGCTATAAACAAAAAAAGAAGGACTGAAAGAAGTGAAGACATAAGATCCTAAAGACATAAGATCCTATGTCTAAGATCCAAGTAGAGGGAGTGATCTTGACTGAGTTTAAGTAAGGAAAATTACGTATGGAACATGAAAAGACATAAGAGATAGAACGGACGATACCTATTTATACATACGGAACCCGAGGATAGGTCCTATTCTCAACAATTAGTATATAGTATAAAAACTATATTTATTAGTTTTTAACAAAGACTAAAAAAGACAACACCATTTTATACTTTACATGGTAGAATTGGTAAAATATCACGGATCAAACCACCATGATTTATGTAAATACAACATGTTGGTAACAATGGTATAGGGAGGTCATAATGAACATAGAACGTTTTAACCTTAAGATAGGGGTAATTTGTAATTGAGGCGTTAGAGGAAGGAGACGGGACGGGATCGGTTGGTGGTAAGATGAAAGGTAGAGATACTAAAACCACTGAGATTCTTGAAGTATACCGTAAACCCCTGAAAATATAAAGATACATTTAAATTTATTAAACAAGATCAAGACACTTTTTATGAACACCATAAAAATATCCCTAACGTAATTTAGACATCTATCGAAACCCATCATACTAGTAAAATTGTGATAATTAAGAGGATGAGGTACTTGTACCATATAGAAAGACATACAAAACAACAGAAGTCAAAGAAAGTAATCAGAATGTTAAAAGACTCATGTCCAGAAAATAGAGAAATTCATCCAAATAAGGATCTATAAAATAAGAAAGTCTACATTGACATTCTCTAACGACTTAAAGAGAAGGACTATCAAGTAACAATCACATATCTTTACGTTGTCTAAAAACATATAATTAAAACATGTGACTTAAACAACTACTCGATATCTATGAGTAGATCAACTACTAAGAGACGACAGAACTCCTAAATATACACATCTTAGTACAGTAAACGTTTCACGATCAAAATGAAGAAGGAAAGGTTAAACCTAAGGAAAACAAAGAAAAAGAACGAACTCACGTCCCGGATCTGAATTTTATGACACAACTTCTTTTCACCATTCTCCCATAAGAAAAGAACATGACCAGAATCTTCTTTACGAAAGTCCAAAAGTGGTGACTCAGAATACAATCGACACCCAGACAGTATATACCAAAATAATACAACTTTATACAAGGGAGAAACGGGTGAAAGATCTTAAAAAAATTTTAGTATTTACTTACAACTTAAAACAGTTTTCGAAAAAGACATAGATAACCATACTAACGTGTCAAAAATAAGAAGTTAAACAATCACACCCCATAGTGTGACTGACTAACCAACCCCTATAACTTGATAGGTACGTAGTACTCAAAATTTATCACAACTTTTAAACCAAACGATTATAAAACAACTCCTAAAAGATAAAAGTAGTTACTAAAACCGGATATTAAAAGGAAAACACTGTAAAAACAGACTAAAATTATAGTTACACTACGAACCAAACATCTTACTCGAGACTCTGAAGGAAGGAGACATTATAAGACCTTATCAAACTCTTCCTATCTACAATTAAGAAGAGATTTACAAACCATCTCAAGTGGACACTTCGGTAGAACAGAACCTGAAAACAAACAACAACAACCAAAACAAAAAAATTAATGACTAAGTTAAAGTAATGACCATCAATCAGACGAGTATAAAAGACAAAGAAAGACCAGGTCAGAATCTTCTAACACACAAATATCTTTAAACAGGTGAAGAAAATAAATAAAAAAAATTTTAAAAACTAGTACTCCGTATACCCTAGAATCAAGAGGTTGGTCCTTAACTTGGACGTGAGGATGTAACCTTCGTGGCTCAGAATTGGTGACCTGGTGATCCCTTCAGGGTACAGATGAAGAAAATCCAACAAGTCAAGTCAGCGAGTCAGTACAGGTTGAGAAACACTGTGGTACTTAATCTCGTGCGGTGCGGACGGACAGGTAGTGGTCGAGGGCCTCAAGTGAATTTGCGTACAGATAGCTCAGTCACCACGGTAGGTTGCTAGAGTAGGAGACAGTAGGGGAAGAGGAAGACGGGGGTTAGGGAGGGTCGTAGTCTCAGAAAAGGTTACTCAGTTGAGAAGTGTACGCCACCGGTTTCATGAACTCAAAGTCGAAATCGTAGTCAGGAAGGTCACTTGTGGGTCCTGACTAGAGGAAATCTTACCTGACCAACCTAGAGGAACGTAAGGTTCTCTAAGAGTTCTCAGAAGAGGTTGTGGTGTCAAGTTTTCGTAGTTAAGAAACCGTGAGTCGAAAGAAGTGTCAGGTTGAGAGTGTAGGCATGTACTGGTGACCTTTTTGTCAGAACTGATCTACCTGGAAACAACCGTTTCATTACAGAGACGAAAACTTATACGACAGATCCAACCAGTATTGAAAGGAAGGTTCCTCATTCTCAGAAAATTAAATTACCGACGTGAGTGGTAGACGTCACTAAAGCCTCGGGGGGTTTTACTTCGGACTGTGACAAAGGTGACAAAGGGATAGATAAAGGATACTTCACTACCCTGGCCTACGGTACTAGAAGCTAAAGACTTACAACTCGAAATTCGGTTGAAAAAATGAGAGGTGAAAGTGAAAGTAATTCTCCGAAAAATCAAGGAAAAGTGAAAGACGGTATTCCCACCACAGTAGACGTATAGACTCCACTAACTATAAAGAGGGCCGTTAGAACTAAGGTCGAACGCGGGGAAGGTCGGGTCGTAAAGAGTACTACATGAGACGTATCTTCAATTTATTCGTCCCACTGTTATATGTCGAAACTTTATGAGGAAAAGGATAAACCTTGGTCAGATAACAAGGTACAGGTCAAGATTGACAACGAAGGACTGGACGTATATCTAAAGAGTTCTCCGTCCAGTCCACCAGACCGTACGGGTACAGAAAGTCTTAACAGGTGTCAACTAACACTAGGTGTATCAGTTTCCGAAACCGTATCAGTTATTTCGTCTTTATCTACAAAAAGACCTTGAGAGAACGAAAAGGGTACTATGACCTGATATTAAGAAACACTATTAGAGAATTCTGGGAAACATACAGACACCACAGTTAACATTGAAGACAAAGTAAAGATCAAAACAACTAAAACCGGGAGAATGAAAAGGGGAACGACTCAGACCGTAGACCTAATAGTTAAAACAAAGTTTCTTAGTCAAGAATCAAATTAACTAGAAGGGGCGTGGGGGGTGGGTTTAAGAGACAAAGTGGATAAAGAAGAGACTAGAAATACTAAAGAAAGGAAGAAGATTGTAACAAAAGAACAACGAGAATAAAAAGGTCAAGGAAATTCACACTCAAATCCAATAAGAGAGTTCCAAGGAAAAACAAACAAATAAAGGACTCAGACATAACGATAGTTGAAGGGAGAATCTTAAAGAAGACGACGTACGACATCTAAAATCTAACGACACAAAAGTAAAAGTAAACAGAGATCCAAAAACTTTTTAAATAAAGAAGAAACTAAAAAGATCACTAGGCAACGAACAAATCGTCACATAGAAAATGGAGGTGTACAAACACAAAAACGGACGACCACAATCCCGGTCAAGGACTGTGTCGAACGACACCCTAGGTCACATAGGAATCCAACCACAGTTGGGTGACCACAGTAAAACGACTTTCCATAGGTCTTGTACTTGGACAATATACGTCCTGACTAGTAATTACCAACTATGTATTGTACATTACAACGATTTACTTATTCATTAATAAGACTTTTTATAATACACATAATGTCCCGGACTAGAAGTCCAAACGTGTCGGTTTTTTGGATGTACAACGTGGTTCTTCTACCTCCTCTCTATGGTTCAGCACCGAGCGGTCCTATACGTCGTCCACGAAGTTTGTAGGTCGAGATGTAATTTCAAAAACTATAGAGCTTTACGTCGACGGAAAGTTCCATTTATATAGAACTAAAGACTTTGACTCCTGTTTAGAACGATACATTAAATGGACAATAATAATAGGACCATTTAAATAGATCCACATGAAGAAACAGAAACACAAAATATGACCATATTTTACTTTAAAATCGAAATAAGATTGGAACTATCGTTGATTTGGTGGTGATTGAAAGTACCGAACAGAGACTCCAGTAGTAGTTCGAATATTTAACTCAACCTCATCCCTCAGACAAAACAATCACTTTATATACGGAAAGACACCAAAGACGGTCTAGAGGGTCATAAGACTGGGTACCAAATGAAGTCACACTTGTCTGGATGAATACTCTAAAATACTTTTATCAGATATTTTGTTTTAGGGTAACGAAAATTGACCTATTAATATCTAAGTAAAAGTTTTTATATTAAAACTCTTTACAAAAGGATTGAAAAGGAGATGGAGGAGTACACCGAAAAGATCCTTGTAGTAACACTATACAGTTTCACATCTGTTCAGACTATTTATCATTTTATCCTTTATAATGAACCTACAAATTCCTAGTAGATACTGGTCTTACGTTGGAATTAAGTTTGTTACACGACTCTTTATTTTAATTACCCAATATTTTAAAATTGTGTGTAACCGTTTATATACTAGAAAAGTAACGAAATCAGTAGAACAGACATTTTAAGGAAAAATGATATTATTTTATCAAATAAAAAAGAAAATATTCCGTAATCGATAAGACATATACTAATCTTACTTCTATAAATCTTATGTGACGAGAGTTTATTTAAATAACGAAAACAAGTTGTGTTTTATATTGAAGACAACCATAAGGAAAAATTATCCACATAATTACAGTTAGACAAATTTGTCAAACACGAAACAAATGTATGTCTTGATTTAGTGTTTCGACTAAAAAATTTTTTGAGATGAATAGTTTATTTTACTTATATTATTTAGTCCTGTTTTAAATTCAACTCAATTTTACATTAAGGACTACTTAACTACTAAAAAATTTATCTTTGTGACTTTACAGTCTAAAATTCTACAAAATTAGATCATTATAAAAATATACAGAATCTTTTTTCGGAGTAAAGATAATACCTTAAACAAGTACTCTTTAACAACCTCCTTTTATATAACTATACATAAAATTCGTTTCTAAACACTGAACTTAATCGACTTGATCTTCTATAATTGGTAGGTGACTTTCACTATATTATACTAAAAAAGAATACTTTTACTACCACACATACTATTCCCGTCACTTATCTAGTTGCAATGGTCTCGTCCCCTCGACACCTACTCCTAACACCTGGTATACGAACTTTTCTCAATTCAACCTGAGTGCACCTTCTTCTGAATTTTGTAGTTAAACTCAAAGTCTCTCAGTAATTTCTAAAAACTTGTCACTTCGAAGTAATACTAAAGAACTTCGAAGTAATACTAAATAGCAAATTGCAGTTTTGATTTAGTAAGGTTCATTCTTCTATACCAGTTTCTTTTGGTTTATTTATGTTAGATGAAAAAACCTATTGGCACAATTGGTATGTCCACTTTCTTTCACGGTCGTCAATAATTGTACATCCCTGAGTTACTTACTATCGACTTGTAAAAGAAGACAGAAGTTTATATGAGATTGTTTGAAAAGTGTATAACAACCTATTTAACTAGTTCTATCTCCCGTAACTTAAGTTTTCTAACTCTTTTTATGTTTTGGACCTCATAAATCTGAAAATTGTACCCAAACCCGACGACTTTTGAAAACCACACTTTCACAGGGACCACCGAGTCTACCATTTCTTAGACGGACGTTACGTCCTCTGGACCCAAGTTAGGGACCCAACCCTTCTCAGGGACCTCTTCCCTTATGTAGGATGAGGTCATAAGAACGGACCTATTAAGGTACCTGTCTCCTCGGACCACCTGTTTCTCAACCTGTACTTACCCACTGATTATGAAAGTGAAAATAGTCATCATATTACTGTACTCTAACAGAGATGACCTCACAGACCATTATAATACATGTTGAATTTGTTAAAAAGACAAACCATTTAATATGGACATAAAAATGATCCCACTCAAAACGAAAAAAAAAAAAATTTATAGTTAATACTTTCACTTTTTCTTACCCAGAAAGAATTTATACTAAACAATATCATTTAAAAGTACAAGAGGGAAACACTGTACAGTCAAAATAAATTCTTAGTACTCTTCCGTTCCGTCTAAATCTTCTCTAAACGAATTTCCGATTGAAATGACTTTGTTTAAGAGAATGTCCTTCTTATGGACGAAAATTAAATTACTTATCTTATTCATCGATATCCGAATCAAGGTATTTTTGTTCGATTTATATACACGATATTCGTTAAACTCTCTAGTGTAAACGATATAATCTTGGTTGGTTCTGTGAAATAGTTATCATTTTCATTTTACAGGAGACAGATCAAAGACACATTACTTTTATAGACGTTTGTTTAGTCCGGAAAAAAAAAAAGGAATTCTTCTTTGTCCGGTCATGTAAAACAACCCTTTGAATGAACCGAACTCTCGTTTAATGAGAGTTAAATGAAGAATTTAGTACATTCATCTACACGATGTAAAACTAGAAAACTAAAAAATTATAAAGTACATATAAAGGATGAAGTTATTATAATGGAAAAAAAAAATCGGAAATACATACAATATTTTCTGAAACCTAACCCCACATCATACCAGGGAAGAGAGTACCTAGAGAACCCCAAGGTGCCTTCGTACAAAAACTTTATTCGGAAACCTATAGTAGTTACCCCTATTAGTGAACCCAGGTACCTACATCACTCGGGGTGTACTGTCACTCTATTTCCGACCCTCTAACCACAACGAGTCTTCGCTCCTTTGACGGTCGGTGACTAGAGTCTTCTACATTCTAATAAGGTCACATGTCAGGTGTGAAGGTTAAGACCTTAAGTCGTGACCTTCAATATATAATGGTCACCCCATCTTATATAATAGTTACCCAACCTTAGGTGGAGGAATGACCCTGTTGTGAAGAGGAAAAAAGTAAATTCCTTAGATTACCATAAACAATATCCAAAGGAATTTTATTTCGTCCGTTTGTTTTTATACAAAAACCTTCCCAGGTATTAATACTGGACCCCGAAGTGATATAGGATGTACTTATAGGAATAAGTACATCGAACACCGCAAAATGTTCTACTTTTCTTGTTCACCCAAAGGAACACAGACAACGACAAGTATTTAATCAGCAGGACAAACGTTTCTCTAACGACCGAGGCTGTGTCACGTCTGTTATTCACAAGAAATAAAAGGTCCCGAATTATTACAAGTACTTATTTCGTCCCGTCGGACTTTATTACGCGTGCTTAAACAAAGGGAAGTCGACAAAATACTCACACCCTTACGGACGAAATTTTTATAAAACCTTTATAAAAGTATTTACAAAATAAATAAATATACGATTTCATACCACACTGAGTACTTCTTTATTTTCTTGAACTGTCTCTTATACAGTAGATGACATCTTTTCATTGAGGATAGGTCGAAAGTTTAAACAGTCCAAAATTTAGTGTCGAGTTTATTCTCTTATTCCGAATCGAAAAAAAAAATTTAAATTTTGTTATATTTTTAAAGTCGTATTAAAAATTTTTTATGTTACTTCCGTATGAACCTTCTTGTGACAACCTTCGAATACAAAACAACTTTGTAACCCTTCTATTCAAATTTTTCAAAATTGAAAGGGAACCTCTATCTCGAAAGGGATAAGGAGAGTGGAAGTTTTTCGAGTGTATAAAGATTTTAAATACCACATTTGATTTATAAATGAGACCTTCAAAGATCAAAATATATATAGGGAATTTTTCATACGTAATAGTGTTTTCTGACTCACTATTTATTCTTTCTCAACTGTAAAAACAACTAAAGTAAGAGACCCGATTCATGTAAAAGTAAAGAACTAATTTTCATGAACTTTCTAACTATTCGAACAGGAGAACCCAACTCTACAATGTAAATCCTGAAAATAATTTTAATGTAAGGATAAAAGTTACTTTATAACCTTATACAGTTTTAATTTATAGACAAATTTTTCGTTCATTGAATTCTTACTCTTACACTTATATTAAGTACATAAAAGGGGAAAGTGTGATTGTCCATAATCGATGACACTCTACATATCGATCACATACCGGTAACATTTTGATCACATTTTATATACATACATAGGTATATGTATGTCAGTTTCCGTGTCCTATATCACCTATAAACTGATAGAATTATATACTCTACTCATGTAAACACATTTACAATGTCATCATTCGGATTTCATGTAATAAGAATAATATAAGTGAAGATGATACGAAACGTCTTCACTATGATAAATTTTAATAAGGAACCTTCTTGTAACACACGTTTCTATATCCTGTCTACGATAAAGATTGTGACTCTTAATAGACTAGTTGTAGGGTTCCCATTCTCTTGTCCATCGGAATCCGACCGTCTCAACTCCTTTATACAACCGAAAAGAGAAAGAGACCTTGGATCTCGTCCCTGAGTCAATTACATTAATTTACTTGACGTAGTTATATACTTATTTACTTACTTACTTACTTACTACGAATCGTCCTTCTACTAAGACTTTACTTTACTTTCTAAAGTAGAGAAGAAGAGGGGGAAGTCGGAAGGGAAGGGAAGTACGCAAATTATAGGGAGAACTCGTGGATGATTCACGGTCGTGACGGTCCCCTTACCTAACATGGAACGGGTTTAAAAGTCAGATAAAAATGAAAATAACCGAGTAAGCCTGAAGAACAGACGGTTACAGACAAATGACTAAGATATTTGATCCTTCCTCCCTGAAGGAACCGTCAGGTCACCAATCCTGAGACGCAAAAGTGACGACTCCCGGCCCCAAGTTCTAGAGTGTTCGACATACCGTACGGGAGAGGTAGGGGATCTTTTTGGGGTCTTTTCTGATTCTTCCTCGTGCAATGTTACAAAGACAGCTATCGTATAAGACTTACACTAACATAAAAAGGAAGAGAAAACTTCGTCATGTACCAAATCATACAATAGAGTGTATCGTCGATGGTTACGTTAAACAGAAATAGATTGACAGGACATAGAGACTTTACAATTTTGAACAAAGAAGACTTAGACACTCGTTCGAAGATAATTAATTCTTTTACTGATTAAAAGCATATAACATCTATTTTCAACGTTCTCGAACTTAATCAAAAGTCGACCTTTAACGTACTTCGTAACTCGAACGAAACGTACTTCGTAATAGCTAACACCCTTTTTTAAACTTCACATCTTGATTCTAGTCCAAATGACCCGGTCTTAAGAAAAAATTTAAAATTCTTCAATTGAAAATCAAAAAAATTAAGACTGACTACTTCCAATACCAGTATATTGGATAACGATACTATTAGAATGGATCTTTCTTGTCATTGGACGAGTATTATCCAATTTGTTAAGAAAGAACTAAAATATACTTTGTGTAAGTAATTTAGAAAAATTACACTCTGGACATGTAAATAACGGACCTTCTACTTAACTGTAAAAATAGTAAAACAATAGAAGTATAATCAAATTAGAATGAAAACATATTCCCTAATGTTGTCTATCAAGAATTTACCAATGACACATAACTCATTTCTGGTCCTACACACCCTCCAATGTTGATCGATACAAAAACTCTAAACAGACAGGGAGATAAAGAATAAGTATGTATAATTAACTAAATATTTTAATGATAGACATCTACACATCGAAATAAGTGGTGGGTGGGGGTACTACCTGTAAAGTTATTAAGGGTTGAATATAAACGTGACAACCACGACGTCACTTGGAAGAACAAGTACAGAAGTTCCCGTGCACAAAGAAATCACAAATATATCTCTTCACTTTAACACCGAATATCCGACACTGGAACAGTTGAACTGGTCTATAATATCTTAATGAGAAGATTCCTCGATTTGGTTATATTTGAGGGTGTCCATCAACCACACGAAACAGAAGTAAGACGTAGGAAGGGTTGAGAAAGGTTATTAAGTCTTTAACAACGGTCTTAATTTTTTTTTAAGATTTTTATAAAGAAAAGTTAAATTTTCTTAAAATCTTATGTTAAACTACTTGATTACGTACTCTTTACCATAGAACATAAGTTTTACACGTTAAGGGACTACTGTCCTCATAGACTTATAGAAAAGTTTTTATGAGGAAATAAACCACATAAGAAATAAAAGAACACACTTAAATGGAACACTTGGACATATGTGTGAATCTCCTATACACAGTACAACACTCACAAAAACATATATAATTTAAAAAAAAGGATCCATGTCAACAGTCGATCCTTACGGTGAAGAATTTCCAAATCGAATTTATTAAGTCTAAAGAAAGGTCAAGATCCCTTTAGGTTTCAGAAGTCTTCAAAAGGTGTGTAAAGGTACCAAACGTCCGTCAAAGGACTGAGACAAAGCGACGGAAAAAAGAAAAAACACACACACAGAGAAAAGATTGTATAATTAAGTCATACTTTTAAAAAAGAATTAATGGTGAAGGTATCTGTTTGTGTATGTACATGTGTGTAATTGGATTTGACATACGTATTTTATTTAAAATACTCTACCACCACTATTTTCTTCTATTTTTAGATTTTTAGTGTTTACTAAAGTTTTAACTTGTGACTAAGGATACAAACGTTCACAAAAAGTCGAGAGGGAGGTGGTAGTCAGGTGCTTCGATGGTGGGAGGAAGAGAAACCGGGAGCGTAGAAGGTGAAGGAACACACTATGAGTCCGGAAGAGTCTACCACTCTAATCCCTAGAAGACCAAGAAATGTAAATAATATACTTGGATCTTTAGCATTGGCATTGTACAGAGATTCCCAGGTAAATTTTCTTCAGGAAACTAGATATACAGACAGAAACACGGTCATGGTATGACAGAACTACTGACACCGAAACATCATCTCGGACTTCAGTCCGTTCAACTAAGGAGGTCAAGGTAAGAAGAAAGAGTTCTAACGAAACCGATAAGCTCCAAAAAACATAAAGGTATGTTTAGAACTTTAATAAACAAGATCAAGACACTTTTTACACCGACCATCGAACTATCCCTAACGTAACTTAAACATTTAACGAAACCCATCATATGAGTAAAAGTGATATAACTAAGAAGGCTAGGTACTTGTACCTGTATATCTAGTTACCTTGTTTTATCTTTCGGGTCTCTATTTAGGTGTGTGT